>VDFB02235565.1:0-108270 GCA_007258455.2 Sequoia sempervirens | reverse complement strand
CTTGATCATGCTTTAGGTTAAGTTTTTGGCCACTTTTCTAGGTAATTTTTTTATAAAGGCGATTTGTAAATAAATTCTTGTTGAAAACAATTTTCTAAATGCCAAGAAATTGGATTAGTTTCTTGATGTGGATTCTATGTGAAGTGAATAGTCACATGATAGATGTGAAAGGTCATAATTTGGAATGCACATACATCAAGGTAACTCATGATGAAAGTTGGAAGATCGTGGTTAAGATAAAAAAATACACACAGTGCACATTGAAGTGTAGCACAAATTTTATATTGAGCTCACAACAATGCGAGGTGTATAGGTAGTTTTTTTTGGATCACACAAAAAATTGTTGTAGGTTTATGTAATGTTGTAATGTATTCTTTCACTAGATATTTTAATAAAATAAACCGTTATTTGTGGACGTATCCCAAAGGGTGAACCATGTTAAAAATGTATGTGCCTATGTGAATTTTGTTCTCTCTATTAATTATTTCTAATTTGCATTATTTAATTCATTTATTTGTTGCTTCAATCCTATTTGATATCCCAACAGTTAGGCAATGGGAAGTCATCCTTTGGGAAATATTTATTTAGGTTCCTAAAATCCATGCATATATAGATGCCCCTAGTGGGCTTAGCAATAGAAAAAATGTTGGATATCCATTTAGGATAGTCAATTGGCTAAATAAACCCCACGTCAAGGAGATTTACCAATAAGGTTATCTAAGGGTATATTTTTCTTAGCTTTTGCTTAACTGGTTTAGCATCTGGATGCACCAACAAGTGACGGAAAAATAGAGATGGTTCTAATCCTAGCATATCTAAATAAGACCAAAAAAATATTTTGGATGCTTTTTGTAGGAGAGCTAATACATTATAATGCTCTTCAAGCTAGACAAATGCTACAAGATAGGTGTTCCTTGACTCTATCTCAGAGCCCAAAATTATTTCATTGGTGTATTTGATCAGGATGGTGGACCTTTTCAGGCCTTTGAAGATCCATCAGGTGAAGATGGATGTCCTCATCGTCTAGTGCCTCAAATAGGTTTTCACCAGAAGATATACCCTTTTTTCACCTTTGATGCATTTGAAAGCGCCACAAAGGGGGTTTCACTAGGGGATTCTCGATTTTTTCTTTTATTTCTAATTTTGCAACTAAGGGATTCATCTTTTCAAAGTATTCATTAGGATCAAAATTATAGATAAATCCATATTTATGATCCCCAATAGGTTAGTCCTTGTAAGGCCCCATGAACTCAACGAAACACCTCATCATTCTAAAAGACATTAAGAGGTCAAGTGTTTTGTTGGTTCCATGTGATGAGTTCAAGATAGTGAAGGGGAAGGTCAATGGTTAAAGTGGAATGGTTGGTGAATAGGGGGAGATATCCAAGTCATTGAATGAAGCTAAGAAAATTCCACCTATGGCATTATCCACAATGTTTGAAGCAATATCCACACCTTTGGAAGTATTTGACAATATCATAGATTGTGGTTGTGGTGCTCCATAGCCAATACCTTGATTGTCCTCATTCTTAGGAAGAGAAATATGATAAACCATTCCTTTCTCATATCAACCCAAACCTTTACCTTGATGGTACATCTCTTGAGTAAAGATGAAGATGAAAGGATACTCTTTTTGTAATTGATCCATGAGGGATTGATCAACATATTCACCGTCCTTATACAACCATGAGTTGATGTCTTCAATATGATCCTCCTCTAAAGTGTATGAGGACTAAAAGATAATGGATCCATAATGATTTGTGAGTGGTGCACTTATGTGTATATTGCATACATACTAGGAACCTTGCTAAGTGGGTTTACCATAAGAGTGTAGAGGGATGGGAATAGTGCCAATATTGAAGGCATTAAGCAACCCATATTCTCCACATCCTTTATCATGGATCTTGATCTTAAGTGTATTGAAGTTAGGGATGGTGGATGATGAGGCTAAGGTGGTGGGATCAATGTAGGAGGATGATAGAGTTATGTTGAAAGGCGTGACTTCAACACTTGGGAAATGATTAAAATGTTGGAAGGTTTCTTCCAATGTTTGGAAATATTCAAATAGGTGAGGATCGACATGAATGATGACTTCTATGCCATTATGGTGGAATTTTAAGCATTGATATATGTGGAGGTGACAACTTGCATAAGATGGAGCCATAGATGCTCAAGAAGGAGATTGTAAGGGAGATCAAGATTGATGACATCGTGGGTAGTGTATTGGAGTGCATGAACCACCTGAATTGGAAGGCCTATTATTCCTTTTGAGTCCCTTTCTGCATTTCCATAGGATTTTATTGTGATAATTTGTTTCTCTAAATCTTGAGCAATATATCCCACCTATTTGATGAATTTTAATATACACATATTTAAAGCCTAACCATTATCCAACAAGACTCACTTCACCTTATCCTTGGAAATAAGGAAATCAATGCGAAATACTTTATTATGGGATGGAGCGAGGGGAGGCATATCATTTTGGATAAATGCAAGTTTATAGGTGGAAGAAATATGCCCAACCATAGCTTGGAACTGTGTAGGATCAATGTTATTAGGGACACATGATTCATAAAAATTCTTGCTCTAATATCTCCTTATGGATGGTGGATGATTTAAGAAGTTCCAAGATTGATATCTACATTGGAGGTTTCCCTAGATGATCCAAAAGATTATATTATGAGCCTTGGATAGGTAGATTTGGTAATCCTACCATGTCAAGTATTTACAACACAATTGGGATCTTTGGAATTGATTCTAACCATGTTAAGTCAAGCGAGTAAACTCGAGTAATGTATCACACAACATTGTCATAGTTAAACGAGAGTTTGTTGTAATCAATCTTGTTTGTACGGTTTCCTTGGGCATTGCTTTGACCAAGAGTGGATGAAGGGGTGGTTTGGCCTTGAGAATGTTTTGGAAAGGAATTTTTATAAATCCTTGATTGAGATTTGGTGAACTGGAAGGCACTTCCTCTATTTTGATTGTGCTCTTTTTAAAAAAAAAAAGGTGCAACACACCCATATTATTAGGGGTAAAAAAATTTTGATCGGAGCTATGAACTGGGTACAAGAAACCATAAGAAACTACCAAACCCATGACTGCATTGGCCCAGTGAAGGCACAAGGCCTGTGAGCACTCTAGCCCAACGAGAGTTTGAACCCTGGTGACCATCACTACAACCAAGCGACTTGACCACCGAACCATGCCCTTATCGACAATTTTGATTATGCTCTTATCAATAAGGTATTGAATGCAATTCTTAAAAGCTTCATACATTTATTAGTGCTATGAAATTTGATCCTATGATAGTCACAATATTCATTGTCCTTGTATCAAGATGTTTTTGGTTTAGACTCATTGAATGGTTGAATCATAGGAAACTTTATCATGTTTCCTTGAGAAAGCTTCTTGAAGACCACCACCAAGGGTTCCCTAAGGGTTGTAAATTTTCATTTAGGATTATTTTACGTATTTTTATTCTATTATCCTCGAGGAACCAAAATAGTATTTGTGTCTTGGGGAGTGTTCATGTTTGGTTTGGGGTTTGATGCACTAGTAGTTTGAACATGTTTAGTGTTGGTAACTCCATCACTAGTAATCTTTGTGTTCCTAGTCCAAAATCTAGGTTTCTTGTTGGATTTTTTATCATTGGACTCTCTAAATCTTAACTAACCCTTTCACAATGAGGGCCTTTTCAATGATTTCATCAAAACTTGGTACACAATGGATTTGAAAATGGAAAGACACATCTTAGTTTAATTTTTGAATGAATATGTTAATAAGCAGTTTCTTGGGAACATGTCATAAGAGTCTACTAGTAATACCTTTCCATCTTTTTAGATCTAGGTTACAAAGCTTTCCCAATTATGTTGTTTAGCGTTACAAAGGTCCAACATGGTGACCTCATGCTCTACATTATAGGAGAAACATGTTAATTTTTTTTGACAAATTGGAAAAAATAGAAGTAGATCCATGGGGGAGTTGCATGAACCATTCTAATGCTTTTCCACCCAAGTTACAATGGAAAAATCAAAGAAGGTATTGATTGCTATAAGCTACTTGTTGGCATGCCATGAAAAACTCCTTGACATGGTCATGGGGATCACCTTTTCCCTTATATTTGTCAAACTTTATAATTTCAAAGTGTTGAGGAAAAGGGATTATTGAAATGGATCTATCATATGGGTAGGGACATAAGTCCTTAACAATGATAACTTTAAGAAACCCTCCTCAAAAAAGATATAAAATCCTAGCGAATATTTCATTTATTTTTGGAAAAAAATTATGTTTATATTGGCGAATCTTTCATTTTTTTTGAAAAAAAATATTAATTCTATTGGTGATTTTTTAAATCACTAAAATTTTGTAGAAAATATTGGCAAATCTTAGAAAATAATCGGAAAATGTATTAGCTATGGTGGAAAATCCTTCCATTTAAAAAAAATTGGGTCAAAAGTTGACTTACCACCTTTGGGACCTTGCCACACTCTATCTATGCACATGCTCTAGTTGCTCAAATCAAATGATAACCTTGTCAACATGCCTGATGATCATTCTAAAAAAGGTCTAGAGCTCTCTTACAGGGTGGTAAGAAAAATAAAACATTTTATTTCAACTATTCACCTTGCTATATATAATTTGTACACCCTTTTTTACCCTTGTCACACTCTTAACCATAGCTTCCTTATTCTTGACACCCAAAGACAATACTCATGACGATACACAACTTTCACTATAATAGATGACATGATCATGTATTTTTGAGGTGCTTTTGTTGTGATGCATTCTTTTTCATTATTATTTTACCAACACAACTCACTTAAGAAACACCTATTATGAAATGAAACATATTTGAAGTTCATTAATTTTTATAACTCCTAATAGTCCTATTTCTCATTTTTCAATTGACCATTGATTACATGTTAATTATCCTATACTAGATCTATATGCCATGTGTCATTTGCTACCCAAATTTTTTATTACAAGACATGATTGCAACTATTGAGGACATCTTTTCACTCTCTAGTTTATATATTTACATGCTTATCTCTTCATTTATTTTTTTCAATATTCTCACATAATCATTATCTAGCTTTTAAGACCACTCTATTTCATGATTTGTCTATATTGGGGAGAATGTGTAGACCCCATACCTTAATGCCTATCACTAATCAATGCTTTACATGCTCTATGTACTTAAGTTTGCTTACATCCTATTTTATTACCTTACTATTATCATTATCATGTACACATTATTTTCTCTCTCATTCAATTCTTTACATACTTTATATGTAATCAATTGAAAGGAACATACACTATCACTAATAATTTTTATGGTTGAGATTTCAAATAATGTTATGCTTAGATCAATTATAATCATTTGAATAAACTTCTCCTTATATACATTAAATAACTTTTAATATACATATCAATAAACCAACAAATACATTCTCCTTACAAATAATTTAACATTTAATTTTCTTTGATAATTGAACATTTTATTTATAGTAGTTATAATAAATAGATTTAATCCTTATATACCTTAATTTATAATATTCATATTAATAACCCAATAAATACATTGTCTTGAACACCTTAAATAATAATATACAAAGAACATAAACAAATACTACAGATCTTTGTTATAAATGGCAATTATTACACGAGAGGCCTTTTCTTCACAGATCTTTATCACTACTAACACAGAGAAATAAGAACATAAGAGGTTCTTGTGCATGGGATGCTTGAGTTGAAGTCATTCTGATGGCTTCTTTACAATCAGTACAAGGCACTTTGCATGGTGAACACAATAGTCACTTACACTTCCCAAAAATGCCCTGTGTGACACACCCAAAAAGAAAGATTATTTTATAAGCTGCAGGTTATTCATACCAGTGTCACACAATCTTTTATAATTGTTTACCTTTTGAATGCACCATACCCATGATTTCCCATCACCAACATATCAGCTCCAAGCTTGTCAACTGCTTGGCAGATGACATCTCTGGCATCACCAACCAAACTAACTGGCTTGGAAGACACCTGCTGGAACTCACAATGCTTAGAACAGTTAAAGAATCCCAAAATTCCATTATGTAATATTTCTGTGAAGAGACCTCAACACTTACATGTTTTTCATCACACACAAGCTGAGCACGTTGCAGAATCTCCATGGAGTTCTTCTCACGGCTTTTTTTAAGGTTATCCATCATGTCAGGGGTGATGAAATAACCTGCATGAAAAAGATCTAAGAGCACAATAAAAGGTTGGCTCATTTTTAACTCACTGTGATTTGAAAGAATGGAACTTTAAATTAATCCTGTTTGAGCTCTGTGAAATATTGAGTTTAAGATGCAACATCCTTTACTTTTTTGAACAAATCCTGCTTAAAAGGGATTTTACAAACAACACATCTTGTACGTTTTGAAATGTCAATTGAAAAATATACAGTTAAAATCAAAATTATTATATACTACTGCATATACTATGAAAAACTCATGCTACCTAATAAAACTCTCCTTGAAAACACAATGTAAATCAAATTAAAAATTAATGGTCTTTGATTATTATTGTTTACTATTTGGAACTAAATAGAGATTTAAGGCGGGTTCTACAAATCCTACTTAAAAGAGATTCTACATACTAAACACTAATCTGTTGTACTTGGATAATGAAACCCTTTTTAATGATAGATTTTGAAATGTCCATTGAAGAATATACAGTTAAATAAAAAAATTATTGTACACTATTTTGTGGATTATTATACACTATTTTAGACTGTAAAATCTCTTCTTAATGATGTATCCAGAAATATGATTGGAAATGTTCTGAAATGTTAATTGAAAAAAATACAGTTACAATCAAAACTATATAATACTATTTAATAGATTGCTGCTTTATAGAATGTGAAAGTTCTTTTTGATGATGGATTAAGAAATATGATTAGAAACCATTTGAAATATTGATTGAAAAATATATAGTAGGAGGTATTTCCACATTTGACATTGCTATCAGGATAACTTTATAGACTGTGAAAGCTCTTCTTGTTGATGGATTAAGAAATATGATTAGAAACTTTTGAAATACTGAGGTATTTCCCAAGCGTGTGAAATTATGATATTGCTATTAGGATTCAACTGTGTGGTTTTTGAGTCAAACTCATTGACCCATGTTTCATGAGTAGTGGTTCACATGAACTCATCTCTCATGAGTACGACCTAGATGCGATGAGCGTTGAGTGGATCATTCAATCATGAGAGATGGGTTCATGTGAACCATGCCTCATGAAACATGAGTCAATAGATTTGACTTGAAAACCACACAGTTGAATTCTAATAACCATATCATAATAAAAATATATAGTTAAATCAAACTATTATATACTACTCTATAAACCGAAAAAGTTGTAATAAAATCTGTGTTGAGAACATAAAAAACTGATTGAAAATTAAAAAATAGTGGAGTTTGATTATTATTGTTTACTACCTGGAGCTGGGTAGATATTCAAGGTGGGTTCTACATGAAGAATATAAACTTGGTGTAGATCAGGTCGGTGAAGAATGACATTGTCCAATACCCATTTCAATGCAAAACTGCTCTCATCACTTTCATCAACAGCAACCAAAATCTTTCTCACATTTTTCTGCTCTTCTGTTGTTGTAGTTAGTGGTGTTGTCTCTGGTTGCTCGGCCATGTCTTACCTACTTCTGTCTTCCCCCATTTTACAATCTCAAAAGCTTTTATAATTTTCAATAGGTGATTGGTTGGGGATATGCAAAAATGACACATCAATTATCTGGTCTATTACGTGGTCAATTGAGATAAATCATCGTAATTTGCATTGAGATGAGGAGTTTTTGGAATTTGTCTGGATTTGAATTAAGGGAGTTTTTAAAAGTTGTCCGAATTGCATTGAGATAAGTTGTTGATATTTGTCTGAAGTAGATCGAAGCAGGTGGAAATGACGACAATGACACAACCAATTAAGTGGCAATTGTACGAATTTATTTTACATTTATCTGGTATAGGATTTTAAATTTTTAAAATACAAGGTTGCTTTCAGTGAGAATTGAACTCACGACCTCCCGCTTACTAAACGGGTGCTCTAGCCAACTGAGCTATGAAAGCTTTTGGACGAAATTTATCAGCTTAGCTGAACCTGGTATCTGTTTGGTCTTTATCAACGTTGGATTATATTGTGTGGTTGTAAAGTTAGAATATATATATGATAAATAGGATTTTATTGTACAATTGAAATTTGTATATTTATGTTATTTTTTATTTATATTTGTGGTTATTTTAAAAGAATAAAAGTTTTTTGATCTAATAATTTTAAAGAATATTACTTTATATAAATATCAACATTAACTATACAAACAATCTATCACATTGGACAAATGTGCTGCATGTTTGATCTTTACGAACGTTGGATTATATTGTGCAGTAGGTGAGAATATATCTGATGAAATAGGGTTTTATTGTATGATTGAAATTTGCATATTTATGTTATTTCTTATTTAGATTTGTGTCTATTTGAAGAGAAAGATTTCATGTATTTATATATTGATAGAGAGCATTTTTTGGATAAAGTTGGATTTTTTTATGTTATTATTTCATTTACACATATTTCTACATCTCTTCTCTACATCTTATCTACATGTGCACACATTCTCATGTATTATTTATTATACTCCTATCCATGCACTTATCTCTAGACTTTCATTCTCATCTTCATTCTACCACCTTTTGGTCCCAATCATTGAAAGATATTGTCCATTGTTTAGATCATAAATTTTTACTTTTTATATGCATTGCATGTATAAAAATAAAGTTTGAATTGGGGTGCTCTTTGAATTTGATATATTGATCTTGCATACATAGAATTGGCCCCGCACGCACAAAGCCAATCCCTATAATTTCAAAATTAAAATTAAATTCAGGTCAACTCTTGCTTATCCCTTTCCAACCTAGAGCCAAACTAAATTCACGTTTATGCGATATATTACTATGTAATTTTATTTAAAACTCCCTTATGACATCTGCTAATCATTCAAATTCAAAGAGAAAAGCATGCTTAGAACACTCCATTAGTGCACAAAAACTAAAATGAACCTAGATTTGCACATTCACCTTAGAAGTATTTGCATGTTTGAAGCTTGTTGTCTTTGGTCTTTATGCAACTCTTTGAGGGTTGACCTAGGAGAACATGTCCCTAACAACATACCCATAACCATCTAAAGGTGTTTCCAAATACTAGTAGTCTCTAGAGTAGAACAAACATAGACAAACTAGGTAAGCCAAAGAGTAGAAGTCTACCTTGGTAAGACTAGATCTACATGATTGAGGGGAAATCTATGGACATAATAATGACCTAGAGGAACAAACAAAACCCCTTTCAAAATGCATAAATTATTTAGATTATGAGATATAGTATAGATATAAATGTACCAATCCCAGATTACAGACAATCCAAATTCTAAAATCTTCATTAAGGCCATTCATTCTTTAATCATTAAGCTAACTATCGCTATCCACTTTGCATTTATCTTGGAAATAATTCAATTTAGAATTACACATGCCCATAGTTATCAATTATTAATTCAAGGGTTCATTTATGTTTGTTTGCATGCATGTATTGGATTAGCCTTGACTAAAGGAAAAATTATTTTCTTTTAAATTTTTGGTAAGACCCTTTTTTCTTATACGACCTAGTTTATTTTTAGGGTTTATCACCAATGTTAGGGTTTTCATGTCTAATATAACCATGATTTATCATCCATTTCTTGGTTTATTAGGATTTGATTTATATTTTTGTATTCATTTTAATTAGGTTTTGGATATACATAGTAATTTATCTAATCTACCACCTTCCCAATCTATGTTATCCTATTATTATGAATCCTATTTGATCATACTCTTTGGATTATGATGGAAATGATTGCAAAATTGAAACACAAATATCTTACCTGAGCTTATTACTACTTGCCAACTAATTGATACTCAATTATATGGGAAATAAGGGGAATCAACAAAGGATAAAATAAAGCTCCAACTATGAGCTTCTCTCATGAAGGTATCAACCCAATGTTATGCACAACTAAACCACACTTACAATAGCCACTTGGGTTGAAAAACAAAATGAAAATTATTCCAAGAAAGAACAATAAAATCCTTCATTCAATAGCAAAAACTTTAGCACTATAAGCTTTAGGAAGAGTTCTCAATATCTTTTTCAAAAATTCACTTTCCTCCATTTTTCCACCAAGACCATTGATAGCATTGACAATTTCATCCACTTGGAGCATGTAGCCAACAATATCTTTACCTTTTGACATCCTTAGGGTTTCAAATTGGCTTTGAAATTCTGCATCTTTGCTTGCTTGACCTTATCATCTCCTGCATAATTGGCCATATCTCTTTAGCAGTTTTGAGCCTTGTCAGCTTCATAAGTTTCAAATCAAAAAGTCCACTCAGGATAGCATTCCTTGGTTTTCCATTATTCTCATAATCCTTGATCTCATCATCACTTGTTGGAGGAGTAGTAGGCATAGTGTATCCATTTTCAACTGACTTTAGAACACCAAATCCTAATGAGACAAGAAAGGCTTCATCCCGACTTTCCAGAAAGCATAGTTTGTTCCATCAAACATAAGGATCTTGACACCATTCCTGTGTATCATCTAGATCTACCTCAAGCGGTTAAGCTTCTTACAAGGAATCACAACTCTAATACCAATTGTTAGACACATAGGACAATTGAGAGGGGGGTGAATTAGTCGTACATTAAAACATTAAAACCCTCATTAACTTTAAAACCCTTATTATGCATCAACATGAATGTAAAAAATGAAATATAAACACCTTCACAACCATACACCATAAAACACTAGATTTATGTGGAAAACCCTACTTAGGGAAAAACCACAGTGAGGGGTAATTGATGCAGAGCTAGGAGGATCAAAATTCAACTCAATCAATCATTCAAAGAAATGATAAAAAATTCTTGCTCTTAAGAATTATTGGATTAATTTTCAATAAAAAACTGAGAAATCATCAACAATGACAACTTTCATAAACTGATTCATCTCAAACAAAGATTAAGTGCATTCTAGATCATATTGGAAACATAGCCAATGCAACCCATAATTTAATGCAACAATCAGTCATTAATAAATTTCAAAAAAAAGAAAGAAAGCCAATCGCTTTGGTGATATTGAATAAAACATACTTATAGACATTTCCTCCAATTTTTATGAAGATCCAACGGTGGAAAATAAAGTTATTGTATTTTCCCCAAAACTGCAAACCCTAGGTAGGGTTCAGACCCGCCCTCACAAAAATAGTCATAACTTATTCAAATCTTAATAAAATTTGATGAGACTTGAAGCAAATGAAATTATATTCACATGGAAAAAAAATACAATTTGTTTTAGATCCAAAATATAGACTTTACAATCTGTACCATCACATTTTTCATACTGTAAATTCTGCACAATATTGTTAGAATAGGATAGTCTCACCAAAATAGTCATATCTTCCACAAAATTCAATAAAATTCAATAAGACAAAAAGAATTGGAAACTAGAAACAAATATCTTTCCATCCATATATGATAATTGATTATTTGTATCCATACCAGGCCGTACAAATCACAACTTCAGCCTGAAAACAATGTAAAAATAAAAAAATGCACACAAAATTTGAGGTTGCCATTCATCAAACTTCAAAAATAATGTCTTCAACCCCCAATTCGAGTTTTGGAGGGTGTATTTAGAAATTTCCAACCAAAACCAACTATTTTCAACCACCTTTTGATTAGTTTGTTGACAAAACACCTTAATGACACTTCATCTACCTAATTTTGCACTTTTGACAATTTTTACAATATGGAACAACTTTAAACATTATTATAAGACCCAATACAAAAAATAAAGCAACTATTTACAAATGACCTCATGGAGGAAAGAAATCAAACAATTGATCCTGCACGAGTAACTCACATATATATGAATAACATCGAATACAATAGGCTCACTGTTGGAAGGGATCACTGCCCAGTAGAAAATAATGGCTTACTACCAAGGGCTCATTGCCCAAAGGAATCACTATCTAGAATATAAGAGAATAGAAAAAGATTGTTACAAGGAGGTTCACTACCTCAGAGCAATGGGAAGATCGGCCACAAAAAATCTACACCATATGTAACCTTCAGCTCATTGCCTCCAACAACTTCAAGTACACTGAAAATGTATACACCTTATGCTCAATGCTTTTGGTAGCCTTAGGTGTTTAAGCTACCACTCAGATCACCACACTTGATCAAATTCACATCTCACTTCACATCTACAACATTTACAACAATTGAACTTGCTTATATATCCTTCGCGATCTCAAACAATCGTGTCTAGGTTGGCCTCAATGAAATGTATGCACCTCAAACATGTAACCAAAAAATAGGTTGGCACCAAACACTTCCATGATGGAAATAAGTGAAGGCAGACCACACCATGGGTTAACTAGGACCCACATCTACATCAACACGCTTCACCATGCTTCTACAAATCATGAAGCACATCCGCAAGGAAGGTTAACATGCCAAGTTAGCCAAACCTATATTGACGCTACCAAACAATCAATTCACTCTTCACCAAGTTTGAAAACATCTTGCAAACCTTGAAGCAACATCACACAACATCCTAGAATATTCCAACATCATCAGAATATTCAACAACATTGTTTTAATCACTTGCAAGTGAGAATATTATCATCCTGTGCAACCATCCATACTGCCACAAACATACAATTCACTAACCAACCTTGCAGAACACCATAACACAACATTCCAAGGTAAGGTAGGTACAAATAATATTGGCACATTCCTAAATCTATAAGACAAAAACACTCAATGCAGAGAAATGCAAAGCAATTCCATTTCTCCCAGACAACCTTCTTCATAGGAAACACACTGTTAGACACATCTTCCACTACCTCACTATCTAGAACCTGAAATTATGGATATAACACCTCTGAACACCTCTAATCATCCCATCCAAACCACATAGGAACATATTTAGCCATGAATAAATGTGGAGCACAATGAAAAACATAACTAGCTGCATCAACAACACCTGCTCAATACCACAAACACCTTCTAATCACAACCACACTATAGATTGCAAAAATATCCCTATCTGCAACACCTACTCATCACCACACTAGAGGTTGAAATAGGTTGACATCAATGAAAACACTAAGGACAATATAGTGCAACAATCTCCAACAATCTCCTTGTTGACATCAATGCCAACATTAATATCCAACACAAATAACCCAAGAAGCCAACTCAAGACCTAATGAAACACCAAAGTGACCAAATAGAAACATGTAGATCACATGGGGATGTTCTTTGAATATCCAACAACACTTCCATACTCTTCTTTCATACTCTCATGCCATCAACAACTACCAAAAAACAAATAGGAATGGAAAACTATATTCACGAAGCACAAAATGCATGAACATGAGATATGACATTAGCAAAATAACTTGTGGACCACTTCATCACATGAAATTGGAAATGAGGCACATCGCAAACATTGAGAGCACATTCACCAAGCCGCAAGAGCAAAGACATCAATGCAAAGCATTTCCCATACTAGTCTAGAAAACCAACAATAGTGCCAACCTTTTGCAATTCACAAAACTCTCCTTAGCAACTTGCAAAGATAGGAGTGCAATGTCTAAATAGCACTAACATTGAATCCCAAACCACAACACCAAAACTTCAACAATGGAGGAATGCAAAGCATTCTCCCATACATAATTCAATGCAATTTTCTAAACTAGAAACACTTAAGTACCTTGCGTAGGCCAAATCTTTCTTTCAACAACACATACTTCATCAGGAACATTAGGAGAGAGAAAAATAAATAATTTATACCTTTGGTAATATCTCTCCATTATTAGTCATGCTTCTAATCCTCATTATTATAAAGCAACTTTGCTGACAACAATAGTGCACTATACAACTTTTCTTAGAATAGAACAAGGCATGAAATCCAACCATGAACTTCTGCAATTATTCTTTAGCATGACATCTAACTGTGTACTTCAACAACCATCAGATAAGGCATGACATCCAATGACAACCAACAATCAACAAACTCCTTAGGTGCTGACATCAATGACAACTATTGCCAACAATCTCCTCCTTTGGCATTGATGGAAACACACACTACTCACTCTCCCCATTTGACCTGAAGGAAAAAGGGCCATAAAACAACAAAAAATTCTCTAAATTTATGGACAAAGGGAAAAAGATCCTCAAATGAAGCAACATATTTTACTAGCTCCCCTTGAGTGGTAGCACACATCAATCCAGGAGAAAAATATATGACATGATTTTCTCCCCCTAGATAGATGCACCATATATGCATCTAGTTAGAATAGCAAGGGAAATCACCCATAACTTCTATCAAAGATTCTCAAAAGTATCCTTTGAAAGTTCCTTAATAAAATTTTCTGCAATCTAATCCTTGGTAGGCACATACTCTATTTTGACTCCACGTTTTGCAACTTTCTCTCTCAGAAAGTGATATTGGATAGAGATGTGTTTAGTCCTTGAATTCATTATTGGATTCTTGGAAATGTTGATTGCACTAGTATTATCACACAATATAGTTATAGGTTCATCATAAACCACCTTCACATCCTTCAACACCTGCTTCATCCAAAGCACTTGAGTGCAACAAGATGTTGCAATAATGTATTCATCTTCTGCTATGGACAAAGATATTGAATTTTGCTTTTTACTAAACTGTGAGACCAATTTTTCCCCCAAAAAGAATGAACTTCCACCTATACTTCTTCCGTCATCAACAAAACTTGCCTAATTAACATCAGTATAAACACACAAAGATAAATTTTGATCCTTTTTGTACCACAAACCATAATCCAAAGTTCCCTTCAAGTATCTAAAGATTATTTTCACAACTTTCTCATGAGATTGCTTAGGATTGGCTTGAAATGTGGGAACCAAACATATTGCATGCATGATATCTAGTCTGGAAGCAGTTAAGTACAATAACTCTCCAATCATAGACCTATAAAGAGCCTGATCAACTTTCAGAGGCTCGTCAGATTTTCTTAGGTGACAACCAGTCACCATAGGAGTACCCACTGGTTTGGAGTCTTCCTTTCCAAATTTATTCATTTCCTTAACATATTTAGCTTGAGAAATAAAGATACCATCATCTTATTGAATAATTTGAAGCCCAAGGAAGAAGGATAACTCACCAATCATTTACATATCAAATTCTTTCTGCATCTATTCTGCAAAAATTTTACGCATATCATCATCTCCACCAAAGATGATGGCATCAACATATACAACCATAATCAACAACTTGTCTTCTTGAACCTTAATGTACAAATTACTAACTGCATTACATTTCTTGAATCCTTGTTGAAGTAGATACTTATCCAATCTAGCATACCAAGCTCTGGGAGCTTCCTTCAGACTATATAGAGCTTTCTTGAGTCTACAAACCATGTTTAGGGATCCTCTGATAACTAGAAACCATTTGGTTGCTCAATATATACCTCTTCTTCTAGATCACCGTTCAATAAAGCTAACTTGACATCCATTTGATATAATTTGAATTTCTTATGAGAAAAAAGAGCAAGAAACATCCTTATTGCCTCCATTCTAGGTATTAGAGAAAAAGCCTGCTAAAAATAAATACCTTCAACTTGTGAATAGCCCTTGCAAACCAATCTAGCTTTGTTCCTTACCACTTCACCATCTTCATTCAAATTGTTTTGAAACACCTACTTTGTTCCTATCACACTCTTATTAGTTGGTCTGGGAACTAATTCCCAAGTCTTCTTCTTTTCTATATGATTTAGTTCTTCTTCCTTTGCCTTTATCCAATTATCATCTTTTCTAGCATCAACAAAGTTCTTGGGTTTTACTGTTGATAATAAGAAAAAGTTTCCTTGTTCAATTTCTTTTGCAAACTTTATTCTTGTCAGCACACCTTCATTTTTGTCTCGAACTATATGATTTGGAGAGTGGTTCTTCTGCACATATTTTGTTGGATTCTTGAAAGTCTTCACTAGTTCCAATTCCTTTCCTTCTCTCTTCTATTTCTTTATCTTCTTCATTGGTTCTAGTTCCTTTTCTTCAACCACCCAAGTATTTGCCTCTTCCTTTACATTAAAGGCAGTCCATACTACCATTGATCTTTTGTTAACCTTACTATTTTGCAAGATACCAAACCTTTTACATTCTCCAATGTTGTCATTTTTCCCTTCCCGAACCATGAATAGATTTTCATCATTTGAATCATAATCCTCATCTTTAGAGGACCAATTGCTCTCCTTAAAATAGAATCCTCTTTTGATTTTCTCTCTCTTGTTATCATCAATAAATTCTTTATATGGATATTTAGATGAAAAATAACTAATTCTTCCACAATTGAAGTATTTGAAAGGTAGCTTACTTTTTACTTGTCAGTTCCTTTCTTCAATCTTCTTACAAAGTTAGTTTCAACTTCATCAAGGTCATCATTTTATCAACAACTTCATCTTCAATATTTTTGTTGGTTTTGAATGCAACTTCCCTTTTTGGAACATCTTGATCAAACTGTCTCATTTTAAAGGCAACAAAAGCACCAAACATGTCATCAACATAGTACTAATCTAAGTCTTTAGATTCCTCAATGGTAGAAACCTTATGACTATAATTTTTAGGGAGAGATCTTAGAACCTTCTTCATAATATCACTTTCTTTTACCTCTCCACCAAGACTAGTGATTCTAGAGACAACTTCTTATGCCCAAAGAATGTAACTTGCAATTTTTTCATTCTCTGTCATCTTTAGAGTCTCAAATATACTTTTAAACATCTACATCTTAGATTTCTTCACTTTTGTATCACTTTCATAGATACTACCACTATTTTCCTAGACTTCCTTAATAGAGCTACAATTCATCAGCTTCAAAAGCTCTGAATCTACCAATCCACATAAGAGAAAATTTTTAGCATTGGCATTACATTCATATAGTTTTATTTCAGCAAGATCCATTGGAGTAGTAACAATAGTATAACCATCTTTGATTGATTTTCATACACCAAACCCTAGGGAGTTTAGGTGTCTTTCCATTCTTAGTTTCTAAAAAGCATAATTAGTCCCATCAAACCTAGGACCCTTGTATGAACCATCATGTGCCATCCTAGATATTTACCTCAAGCTGGTAGGATTCTTCAAAGGAACTTGGCTCTGATACCAATTTTTGAACATGCTTAGAGACTGAGAGGGGGGTGAATCAGTCTACACAAAAACTTAACCCCTTTCAAACCTTGAAAATTTCAACACAATTCAATTCTCTTATCACAACTAAAACCATTAATCAAATATAGCAGTTTAAAACCTTAGTATGATCAACAATACTCAGTAATAATAGTTTTAATTCTAATTAGATCAACAATAGTGAGAAAGAAACCGATAACACACACATGCACAAGGAGAACACCATATTTACGTGGAAAAACCAATGAGGGAAAAACCACAATGAGAGTTAACTCAAAATATAAAAGGATCACTGCCAAAAAGACTTGCAAGGAGGCTCACCGCCTTAGAGCAAGATACAAATGACTTGCAACACTGAAGTGCCAACCAACTTCAGAAGCAAGATAAAGAGGACTTGATGATATTCACTATCTCCAAGCAAGAATCAATTTTTTTATAAGAGATTACAATATTTGTCAACAATTCAATCTATTGACTAAGGCATTAAAGCACAATTGACCTTTCCTTTTACACACTTTAGCACTATCTTTGTTGGGTATTCAATACAATTCACACACACAATTCTTCACACTTGTACACTACTCCATCATGTTGCATCTGAAATGATCTTACATTTATATCCACTGTAACTCTTCAAAACTTCAATTAGGTCTGCTAGGAAGAAGATAAATAATAAATTCAACAAGTTGGCCACCAAAACATAATGTGATACTATCCCGAAGATAAAGAGGACCAAAACAAAATTATCGCATCTTCCAATATGATCCAAAACAATTCACATGTTGGTGCACAACAATCTAAGTCGACATCAAAGGAAACATGTAGATGAAACATGAAGCACATAACCTGTCGGCTCAAAATAATTCTTCCAATTGAATTTGTTCAAGGAAATTATAACCAAGATAGGTTAGGACCCAAATCTAACTTAACACATCTTCAATTACCGACACAAACCCCCAATCACACAACACAAACAAAAGAACAAACCCTGCTAGTCAGATATCTACAAATAACCTAGGAATCCAACTCAAGACCTAATGGAGCACCAAAGCAAACAAATAGAAACATGTGAATCAAACGAAGATCCTCTGAACATCCAACAACACTTCCATACACTTCTTTCATACTATCATGCTATCAACAACTATCACATAACAAATAGGAATGAAAAACTATATTCAGGAAGCATAAAATGATGCACATGAGATATGACATTAACAAAATAACTTGCGGACTACTTCATCACATGAAATTGGAACTAAGACACAAAGCAGACATTGAGAGTACATTCACCAAGCCACATGAGTAGAGACATCAATGTGAAGCATTTCCCTGACCAGTTTAGACAACCAACAACACTGCCAACCTTCTGCAATTCACAAAAATCTCATCGACAACACAGGTGACTTGAAAAGATAGGAGTGCAATGTACACATAGTGCTAATGTTGAATCCCAAATCGCAAGACTAAAACTTCAACAATGGAGGAATGGGAAACATTCTCCTGGTCAGACTTCAATGCAACTTCCTGAACCAAAAACACTTAAGTTCCTTGTGGAGGCTAGATCTTTCTTTCAACAACACATACTTCATCAAGAACATCAGGAGAGAGAAAAAGAAATACTATAGACCTTTAGTAATATCTCTCCATTATTAGTCATGCTTCTAATCCTCATTATTATAAAAACAACTCTGTTGACAACAATAGTGCACTATACAATTTTTCTTGGCATGGAACAAGGCATGACATCCAACCATGAAATTTTGTAATTCTTCTTTAGCATGAGATCCAATCATGAATTTTAGAAACCATCAGATAAGGCATGGAATCCACTGACAACCAACAATCAACAAACTCCTTTGGTGTTGACACCAATGACAACTACTGCCAACAATGTATGCACTAGGTATTGATGTTCTTGTTGATAAAAAAAATTAATTTCAATACATACAAAACAAGTTATGCGTGATGACATACACCTATGTCCTGATTATAGTTACTTTGACTTCAAAAATTAATTAAAAAAATACGCAATAAAAAATTATGAAAAAATATCCATGCACTAGATATTGATATTATAAATCTAATTTTTTAAAATTATAATTTTATCCTTTCAAGAAAAAAAGTTATGCATGACGAGATGAACGCCATTTTTTGAAAATGTTGTTTACTATAAAAAATAAGTTATTAAAAGTTATGTAAAAAAAATCACAATTTATTTCTAATTTTTTTAATATATATATTTTTAATCTACACGCAAATTATCACAAGTCACTAGTTCACATCATCTCCAAATGATTAATGGTTTAGTTGCTATAGGTTTTGTAAAGATAAATTTTGTAAAAAAATACTGATATTAATGCCCAACTTGGCCAAAACGTGGGATATGGTATTGTGGGATGAACCTTGGGCGGGGTTAAGGTAAATGAGTGATATCCAAGCCAATCTACATAAGTGTGTAGAGGCATATATTCAAATGAAGTGAATCTAATTCGTTGTCCCTTCAAAAAATTGTAGTGTGCTATAATAAATTTCTCCTTGTAATCACTTGTGAATTAATGAAAAAATGAATTTATTTAAATACCATGACATATAAGGTTACCTAAACATGTGTTAAGTTATCTTATAATAGCTAGTAGGAAGAAGCAAGAAAAGTGACATTTTGAATTAAAATTTTTGAATTTTGGCTTCATTCTAAATCATCAAAGGATTGATACTAGATAGCACAAAAATAAACCTAAGTAGAGAAGTGATAATTTTGTAGATACAGGTCCAAGAATGAGTGAAAATATAGGTGTAATAGTGAGGGGTAAATGGAAGTTATATATAAATAAGTGTAAGTGGGAGAAAATTGAGGTGTATAGGGATTGGGGCATGAGCTAAACATAGCACAAGGGTGTGCCACTTTTCAATTTTTAATTGGGTGGGTTTATAAAGTATGATTACAATTCTATAAATAATAGCTCATAGCTATAGAATTCCTTGTTAAAAAATATTACAAATGTTAATATTGCATATTCATGTAGAAAGTGTTGACACACATAAAATCTTGTACACAAAGATCTATCTCTCTTAAAATTACAAAGGATGTATTTAAAAAATAGAAAAAGAAAACATGGTGCTAAAAAACAATTATTTAAGAAGGGAAAAATGAATTAGGTGCTTACTTTGGGGTTCCTAACCTACATTACTGTACAACTTATCTTCATCAAAATATGACACTATATATATATTTTTATTTTTAAATGATAAACTTGAAATATTTGAAATGGATTTATATAAGATATCTAATATAATTGATTATTGATGGATAAATCTACTAAAATATATATTTGATAGGAATAAACAAACTATTCATATACATTCCATTTAATTATGTGGTGAAAAATTGGTAGGCTATATGATGTAGGATCAACTGAGTCCAAAAACAATCTTGTGTCACCAAAAATAACATTTCCCTTGTTATTTTTCTTCTAGGACTTGATGATCAAATTTTGTAGAATTCCTATGTGTTCATGACAAACTAATAACATCTCCTTGAAGAGGATCCAAATAGGTAATCACATTTTAAATTTGGAAAAGTTTGGTTGACAATTGAGCAATATATGGAATTACAAAATTTTAGCCCCTATCTGGATTGTAGAACTTTCACCTTGTTTCAGATCTACAAGACTTTCTTGTTGAACTAGATGCCTATCAAATCCCTATAAGTCCCTTTGGACTTCAAACCCCCACTGATTACTATGTCCTTGATCAATTGTGGAACTTCAAACTATGCCTGACTTGCAAAAAATTCCTCCACTTCTAGATATGTTTTATTCCACCATATTTTCCCAAATCTTCCAATACTCGCTAATTGCCTTCATTTCTTGCTTCTTGTGGATTTTTTTTTATATTGGATATTATCTGGGTCCTCGTGTTTTCCAATAATTTCCTAATTCCCTCAAATCATCACAAGGCACTAATTACCCCAACTTCCCTGCATGCTTAGTAAATGTCAAGACTTTTCATATGGAAATGATGTATCCAGTTCTCCCTTAAATCCTTGCAATGTCATATTCCCCTCAAAATCCCACAACTCTTTCTTGGAGAAAATTTCCTGACAAGAATGTCTATCGTGGAACTTCTCATACCTCTAAGGTATGTCCAAAGACCCTTGCTTTTCAACAACATCCTGATGGTCTTGATTTCTCCACACAAATGTCTATGGTGGAACTTTAGACGTCATAGGGATATATCCTTGTATCCTTTAGATTTTGACAAGTGTCTAAAGGGTGGAAAAAGCTGTCATAAATGGTTATACACACTGCGTGCTTGCCTCTGAGGCCAATGAGGACTTGGCATGTGTCTCATCATTCCTTGGACATGGGATGGCTGACTCTTTTCATCTCATATGCTATAAATTATGATTTTGGGCTCATTTGGAGTGAGTTTTTTTTGGGGAGAAACTTCTTTGGGATGACTTCTTTTGCATGAGTTAGGGTTTGCAAAGGGTTTCAACATGAGAGTTTGGAAAATCTTCTAGTTCCATTCATAAATTTTGTAAGGCTTGGAAGCCAAAGTGTGTATGAAGGAAAATATTATTGTATGTTGAAATACCCCTGATATAATGAATCCAAGTTGTACATGTCAATAAAGAACATTTCAATATGGTTTTCTAAAAATGTGTTTGATTATGTTAGCTACATGATTAGGAAATTTGATAAGAACCCTTGATCATGACTACATCATACTGGTATCAAAACTAGAGTTTTCTCTCTAGAAGGTGCTAAGGTTGAGGTGATGATACCACCTGGGTTTGCACCAAATTGATATTGAGGTGAAGTTGAAGAATGTAGGAGTTGAAAAATATGTATAAAGTCATGTTGACTATCCTTCAATAGAGACATGGATGGATGGAAGGTGCATATAATTCCTCCTTTGAGAGAAAGTGTTGAGAGGTACATCTTCCATAATCTTTATTGGGTAGAGGGTAGGTGTGTGAATGAGGGTTTTTTTGTAGGTGTGAGAGAAACATGTAACTACAAAGAAGATTAGATTGTTGGTTGTCCTCTAACAAAGATAAAGCTAGGTAGAAGATGCATATAGATCCTCCACTAAGAAGAGGGTAGATAAAGTGTTGAGAGATATTCCTTCCAAAGTATTTGTTGGTTAGAGAGGGTGTATGTTATTTTATTGCAAGTACAAAATGAGAGGACCTATAATTGCAAAGAGAGGTTTGTGAGTTTATGAGTACCTAAAGGTGTCTGTGATAAGGTTTGTTGCATATTGCAAAAGGATAGAAGAGACACAAGAAATATAAAAGGTATGTTTATTTACAAGAAGTTTTATTGAATTATTATGATATATTTGTTGCAGGTAGAGCCCTATAACTGTAGAGGTTTTATACCCTAGAGACTGAAATTTGTTGCAAGTGGAATCTTGTAAATGCAAATGAATGTGTGAGTCTTTGAATAATTTGAAGTGAAAGAAGATTTCTTCAAGAAAGAAAATGAAGAGGGCCATGATAAGACGTATAAGAATTTTATTTTGGGAAGTACAATTAGAAAAGAGGATGAGAAATTTGTTATTAAAAATTATAGGAAATCCAAGCTAGATTAGAGGTATTGAAGATTGGCCAGTACAAAGAAGTTGAAATAGATAAGAGAAAACTTGAGATGTTATGTACAGGTGGCATGGTGGTAGGTAAAGGAGTGGATGTTTAACACCATAAAGAAAGGATAGATTTATATCCTAAAGATGGAGAAGAATTGGGTATCTCTAATAAAATAGAGAAATTTGAAAAAAGTAAAACCCTCTTGAAAGAGGATAATGCAAGAAAATTTGAAGAAGAGAAATGTTATAGCCCTCACATAGAAGGGGCATTGGAGGAGAAATATGGGGAGCAACCCACATAGTTGTCTATGAAAGAGTCCTCTAGGAAAGAGAAGGAAGAGAAGAAAAAAAGAGAAAATGGAAGAATGTGAAGATAAAAGGTGTGAGGAAGATGGTATCACATAGGCTACAACAACAATTAAGAAAATAAGAAATATAGTAGTGAATATTTTATTTCATCTCATGTTGTTTTATTTGTGGGAAATGAAGGAGAAGTAGAAGATGGTGGAGTTCAAAAAATTAAATTGGAGATTCTTATATTTGATGAAGAAGTTGATGAAGATGAAGACAATTTCCTATTGAAAGAGGAGATGAAGAAAATATGAATACTACTTGAGGAAGGAAGGTTAGATGAAATAAAAGAATAAGTGGAAGGGGTGGTCTTTAAAGTCCTCTTGTTTGATAAAGAAACTGGTGAATATGATAAGGATAACCTTATGTTAAGGGAAGAAATGAGAGAAATAAATAGATTGTTGGGAGAAGAATTATTGGATGAATTTGAGGAAATGAGAAAGAAGATGCAAATGGGAGAAGATAAATCTTATGGTGATGATTGTATTAAATGCAGATAAAAAGGAAGAGGCAATAGAGTTTAATGTAGATGACACTGAAGGAGAAGAGATGCTCATGTCAAAGGATGAAGGAAGAAAAGATAAGGAGGAATATGAGATATGTCTTTTTGAAGGAAAAAAATTCGAGGATAAGAAAATTGTATATGCAAAAGATGGAGTTGCAATAGCAATAAAAGAGGAGAAAGAGGTTACAGAGGTAATGATTAACCCATTTCTTTTTATTGAAATTGATGTCAAGTTGTACGTAGATGAGATGATGAGAATATAAGAAGGTGAGGATTTAGAATAATGTGAAGGAGAGGTGAGTGCATGGGTGAAGAATGATATATTTGATTTCCTTAGTATAAATTTATATTCAGATGCTACAAAGGATGGGTTAGATGAAATAGAAAGAGAAGAATATTTTTGGTGGAGGCTAGAGAATAGTGGGTTAAATCCCATAATAAGAAGAAGAGGGGTAAAAATAAAGGTGATAAGGTGAATATTATTAGATGAAGAAGCATTTGGAGGAGGTTGGACTATGGTGGGTTCACTCCCACAAGAGGGAACATGAGAGAAAATTAAAATTGGAGGTGATCAGTCTATGGTGGACATAGGTCCACAAGAGGAAAGATGAGTGGGGAGCAGAGTTCTAAAGGAAAGGGAGGAGTTGTTCCAACCAAATACTGGAAGAGGAAGATAAAATAAAACTTTAAGGGCACATATCACAACATTGGAGTATGTTGTGGGTTGTTTACAACTAGGAAGGGTAATTCTACTAATTATTGCATTTGTGAGCCATGATCACAAAATTTTACTCAATGTGTGATGCAAGAGTATTCAAATCCACAAACAATCTTGTGTCACAAAAAATAACATTTCCTTGTTATGTTTAGTGTTCTTTCTTATTATTTTTCTTGCAAGAGTTGATCAAATTATGAAGAATTCCTACGTGTTCATGGAAAACTGACAACACCACCTTGAAGAGGAGCCAAATGGGTACTCACATTTCAAATTTGGTGAAGTTTGGTTGAGCATTAAGTAAGTTATGGAATTGTAAATTTTTAGCCCCTATTTGGACTATAAAACTTCTGCCTCGTTCTAATCTGTAGGGCTTTCCTATTGAATCAAATGCATACTAGATCCCCACAAGTCACTTTGGACATTAAACCCCCATCAACTGCTATGTCCTTGATTGATTGTGAAACTTTTAGCTATGCCTGACCTGTGGAACTTTCCTCCACTTCTAGATATGTTTTGTTCCACCACAGTTTCCTACAATATTCCAATCTCCACTAACCACCTACATTTCTTGCTTCTTGTAGAACTTTTTTGACATTGGATATTATTTGAGTCCCTATGATTTCCCGCAATTTCTTAATACCCTTGAATCCCCATAAGGAACTTATTACCCCTCACATGCATAGTAAATAGTGGAACATTCTATAAGGAAGGGAGGTATCTAGTTCCCCCTTAAATCCCCACAATGTCCTAATCCCCTTGAAATCCCACAACTCTTCCTTGGAGAAAATTTCCTTGCACGAATGTCTATCAAGGAACTTCTTACACTTATAAGATATGCTTGATTACCCTCACATTTTTTGCATCTTTATGGTCATGATTTCTCTACACAAATGTCTATGGCAAAAATTTCTAAGTGATTGGGATATATCCTTGTACCCCTCATATTTCCACAAACGTTTGAAAGGTGACAAAAGGTGTCAGAAATATTTATAACAACCTACATATGGATCTCTGAGGCTAATGAGGATTTAACATGTGTCCCATCATGCTTTGGATGTGGGGTGGCCGACTCTTTCTATCTCATATGCTATAGATTATGATTTTGGGCTCATTTGGAGTGAGTTTTTAGGGAGAGACTTCTTTTGGATGAATTATTCTATATGAGTTAGGGTTTTTAAAGAGTTTCAACATGAGGGTTTGGAAAACATTTTGGTTCTATTCATGAATTGCAAGGCTTGGAAGCTAGGGTATGTATGAAGGAAAATATGAATGTATGTTGAAATACTCTTAATGTAATTAATGGGTTGTATGTCAATAAAGAATCATTTCAATGTGGTGTTTTGAAAATGTGTTTTATTATGTTAGTTGCAAGATTGGGCAATTTGATAAGACCCTCTAGTCATGACTATGCATCACTATATGACACTTATTTAATATAAAATAATTAACATCTTTAAATTAATAAACATATTGTTATGTAAAGTTGAAACATTACTAAAATTAGATGTCACCATTGAGCTCACAACTAATACCATATTTACCAAGGGTGATATTTTTTTTCCAATGCAACTAATCTAATGAACATGAGGACGTAGGAGGATCAAAACAATGAAAAGAATGATGATGGTGATAATTATGGAAATGACAAAGAGGAGATAGAGGATGTTGATGATAATAGAAATGAATAAATTTGACACAATTTACACCATTTAATTAGGCTTCAAGAATTATCAAATGTATCATTTAAATATATATACTTTATCTTCATTTTTATGTTATAACAACTTTCAAAACTATTCTTGCCAATAGTGGCATGGTGTGATGGTTAAGTTGTGTTGTTATTCTTGTCATCAAGGTTCAAACTCCATTGGGGTGTAATTATTGAGAATTTATATTGGGGATGAGGTCCCCCATTTGTGACCTCACCGGTTCATAGCTCTAGGTCAAAAGCATTTACCCCTCTTAATTAAAAAAATAACTTTCAAAACTATTCTAATAAATTTTGTGTTTAATATTTGATTTTTTTTTTAATAATTTTAGAAAGCTTTTAACTTTAATTTTTTTACCTTATTTCTTGATTTTAAATAAAGATTTTATATAATATTAGATAAAATTATATGAAAAATAATATTTTAAGAAAATATGTTACTTTAAAGTATTTGGATGATCAAAAACCATAATAAAATAAACTCATTATCTTATAAGAAAATGTGAGTTTAGCTAGAAGCCTGGTTTTTCAACTAGATAAACTCAACATCCAAGGAAATTGAACTATAAGATAACATTTTATAGTTAAGTTTATCTCCTTTAACATTGTGAGGTGTCTAGTAGCAAAGAAAATCATAATAAATAAATGGGTGAGTAATTATTAGAAACTTCTTCAATGATTTAGTTTTTTATGTTTAGTTATAGAGCAAATAGTTAGTGTATATTCAATGAGACTTTTTATCATTATATTTAATATCTATTTTATTATAAAACATTTATTTAGTTAAAGATCAAAGAGTTTAAATCTTTATTACTTGAAATAGTGTTGTTCTATCCCTTTTTTAAACGACCAATATTTCAAATAATTTAATAAGGGTACATGAATATTGTAATTTGTATACCTTTAACTTAAAATTCATTATTATTAGTAGTAATAAGATTTTTAAATATTATAGAGGTGACTTTGTACTTTTTAGACTTATTTTGACTCATTTGTTCTTAATGCAATGACTACTATGTAAAACAATGTCTCTACATAGAGGATACAAATGACCCGATCATAGCTTAATTCTATCCCCATTCATTCCTAAAATTTAAATTCAACCTTTATTTTATTTATCTATCACCCTAGTTTAGATATGTAGTCATGGAAGTGGACTAGTTTAGTTCTACAATTGGAGGAAAATGATCTCATTTAAAAAAAAAAATCAAACTTAATTTTAGGCCTAGAAATTTCTCTCCATTTAGTCATTATGAGTCAATTGAAGCACCAAAAATTAATTACATGATAGGATGTTGTATAAAAGGGAAAACTCCAATTCATTTTGAACATCTAGTATATATCTAGCAAGCACATAGGAAATTGTATAAATAGCTTCATTACACACTATATTATCATAAGAGCATTTATGTTATTATTTGCACCGTCATTCTAGGGCATATTTGCATGACTCCCTATAGTGTTTGATCATAGTTCCAAGATATTAAATTAGTATCCAAGGCATTGTCCAACGGAGAATTATCCATCCCTAGAAAACTTGAAGGTATTTTCCAACATTACCATTTTATTACAAGTTCATATACTCAAGTGAATCTCTATTTGCAAGTGTAGAAGGATTGATATCTCTAGGTTTAAGTCCATAGATCTAGTTCAAAACCATATGCTGCGATCATATATGTCGTCATGGATACCATATTCAGAGTCCTAGAAGAGAATTGAAGCAAAATCCATGTAATTTATTTATCTCGAGGTAGTTGCCTACTAATTTTATAGTACAAGGTTGGATTGATTGAAAAAAATTGTCACAATAAAATAAGTATTCAACCAAGAGCTAGACGTCATTATATCATTTTTTAAAATTCTTATTTATTTTAGATAGTTACAGTACCAACTCTTTATTCTAGGGTATTTATTGATTATTATATTAATTAATTATTTAACCTAAGATATTTTACAAATATATGTTTTATTTCTTCATATTTTAGTGATCCCAACATGCTTACACCCCCAAGTAGTTGACCTTAGGGCACGATCCTTCTACATTGACATTTCAAATATAATCATTTCTAATTTTGTAATTCCTTATCTACTAGATTTTGACATTTAGTGAGGTTTCCTCGTGCTTTGATGAGTATTCATATTTCTCTCAAGATGATACCATAGGTAATGATTGTATTTATTTATTGACTTCTTGTGTGGCATCTTTCCTAGGGTCCCTTGTTAGTATATGATTTTTCATATTACATATGAGTTTTCTACCGCTAACTAAGATATGCACTATAATATTTGCACATATATGTAGTTTGATGAGTATATTTCATTTACATATGCATGATGCTAGATCACTTACTATCTATGTGTATTTAATTTATCATGATATGATACGTTCCTCCATGCATATTCTTCTCTTATTTCATATGATCTAGGGTGATGCATAATTATGATTCATTACTTCATTCTTTTAGTGGAGACACCCAAGGATGACTCATGGAATTCTCTATATCATTAAAAGAGGATAATTTGATGTTCATCTCCCTTTCCTTACTACTAAGAGTGTTTTTCCTTCTTTAGCTCCATCTTATCTCCTTGTAGTTCATTCACCACTAGAATCACTTTAACATATCCCTCATAATTTTCATACATCTATTTGTACATGATACTATTTAGTGGGACATACTTATTAGAGGATGGCTAGGGAATAAAAAATTATTTCTAAACAAACAAATTTACCACCTATTAATATAGTTTTACCTCCACCTAAACAAACATAAAATACATGAGGGGCATTATTTAGTCTATTAAATTAAGAATATACTTTAGAAAATTCCTTTCTTTAGGGTCTCAAATATCTACATCCAAGTTATATAGATATATTTAAAAAGGTTTTTAAACAAATAATGTTAATCCTACAAAGGTGACAACTATATTTTATACAAATTGTTTTAAGATTTATTTGGACAAAAGAGTTGCCTAGTCTTAAGTCACTTAAGAAAACTCAACTTGTTATATTATAATCAAATATATTAATTTAATTAAAATATGTTTAGTTGATAATTGTCTAGTTTGAACATTTCTATTAAATTATTTTGGATAAGTTGCATGCTATTCATCAAATTTATAAAAATATGAGGTTAATGTTAAAGGATTTGATAATTTGCAACATGAGTGACTGGTTTTATTTTTTTCCCTTTAATCTTAGAAATCCTCCAATTGATACTTATATTCGATGTGATGCCTAGGGAATTAATGTGTAAATTTTTCAATGAGGAATTACATGGATACATGTTAAGGGTGCTTTTCCATCCACTCTCCATAAGTTTAAGTTGATTAATAAGAATAAGGAAAATACATGTATATAATAATACTTATCATTTTTAGTTGGAATAAAAATACGATATATTTGTTAATACTAATCAACTAATTATATTATCTTCCTCACCTCAAGAAAAAGCCTCTTCTTTTGTACCTAATGTTGATCCTAAAGATGGTTGGGGTTCAATTGATTTTACATGATGTATTGAGTAGCATAAAGTACATAACAAGAATTATAGGCTTATCCATTCATATATGGATCCTTCTATCCACATTTGATCACCTTCTCTTTGACATGATGATTTTACACATTATATTCCTTAGGATGTGGTTATTTCTATTAATATATCTTAGTCTAATGCTTATATTTCTTATATCTTTATCTCCTTCAAATTTGCACAATTGGTGTAGCAAAGGATTTGATATTCCTCATAAAATTGGTTATAAAGGTAAAGGTTTGGTGATATAGAAACATAATACTTTAGAATCTCTAACAACATAATACAAGGTTTGAACTTTACATTGATAATATAGGCACTAATATCAAAGTCAAACAATACATTAAATATCAATTGGTGTGTATGGTTCTTCATGATACCTTACAATTGGTACATCCTAATCTCATTGTTATTTCTTTGATAAAATTTGAGCCCCATTATAATTAATTTTCAAATGATAAGTCTCATATTGAACTCTTGGGTGTTTATGAGGATTTTATGAATTTCATCATGATAGGAGTTTCCTACATGCTCTTGATACTCATTACCATTTCAAGGAAATCTATCATTCTCTAAGAAATTCTCGAGTTACTAAATTACTTACCTACTAAGCCCTTTATTCAATAAAGTACTATTTATGTAGGTAGTGAAAGGAAATGCAGATAGTTTCCTACATTAACTCTATGAGAAGCGATAAGTGTGCTCAAAGATGGGGGACCAAAAAGTGGTCATGTGATGAGCCTAACTGGCTCCAACTCAACCTCTGACTTTTACTAACTTGTTTTTGTGTTTTTGAATGTTTTAAGAAGAATTTTAGACAAAAGTAGAAGGGGCGCCAAGCATAAAATGTACATAAAACTACAATTTAAGCTACATCTGAGAAACTGCTTATGTATTAAGTGTTAAACAACTGCCACAAATAGATCATGAGCAAGAAACATATCCGAATACCTCCAGATTATTTAAATAAAGAAATTTTGCACATGCCAGGCAAGATGTGCTGAAACTGAATAAATGCAACGCCTAGGCTCTGGGTCTACTTTCTCCCATGTAGAAACTGGAGAATAATTGCTGAGAAGGTTGGACACCTAAGATGAAGTCCAAAAATGAGCCAAAAGAGAGGCGCTTTAGCTCCCAGCTTCACACGCCATTCCCAGATGGACACGCCTTTCAAGGCAAAAGTACGACCTCTGAATGTTGAAGAACAATCTTTATTGAAAGCAACAAAAAGGTGAAGATGGCATCCCAGATTTGAAAGCCCTCTTCTTATTTAAACCTATAAACTTCTGAATAGAATAACTTTGAAAGCACAAATGAATTCCCGTATGAAGCTCCCACAGTTGCAACCATTCAATTGGTATTCCATAGTCTCACAATCACACATCAATGAAGAATTTTCGCTCTCCAAAGAAGAAATTTCCTGAAACCCTTGTCCTCAGACAAAAACCACAGAGAAGAATATAACAAGCAATGTCAAATGATCAAAAAATGAGTTTGAATTGCCAATTCTCCCTTATATCTCAAAAAGGCACGCTTTTCCACAAAGTCACACACTTCTTCCAAAAAGCCAAGCACTTTTTGACATTTAAATACTTTTCAATAGTTTTTAAATTCACTTTTTAAAGTGAGCGCACCTTTTTGACTTAAGTGATATATTTATCACTTTATAATATATTTAAGTGGCTTTTAACTTTTACAAAGTCAATTTGACTTTATAATATACCAATAAGTTAAATAATTAACTTAATCACAAAAATATTCATAACTCCCTCCAAACTTCGTATTTTTTTGTGTCGTTAGAAGTTGGCAAACACTGAGCTACAAACGCCTGTATTGAAACCAATATTGAAGCGAAGGAGTGGGAATGACAATACGCACCAAAAACGACCACTGACCCCCTAACTAAATCTTGTCAGCCTATGAGGGTCCAAGAAATAGGCTGAATCAACTGCTCTTGAAACTGACTAAAATGGGGACATTATAGGTCAAACTACTTTTTGGTCCATTATGCATATAACACAAGCATTATAAAACACTCACATTTTTCTTTCATAAAATAGAAAAACAACATTTTTCACTTACAAAAAAGCATGCTAGTGTTATAACATGAGCGCATTATAATGCATTTACATTATAACTTTCTTTGGAAACTATTAACCTTTAAGGTTGGACTTTACTTGGGCATCCAACCCCAAGGATTGGACTTTCATGTCAATGCCCAAAGATGTGTTCTTACAAAATATAGTAAAATAACTAAATTTTGAGCATGCTCTCCATTAGGTTGCACAATTTTTATGTTGATTTGAAAAATGCCACAATAATATTAGGTTCTCTCTTACCTTTTTAACCATGCAATTTTTTCTACATTTTAAATATTTGAAGTTTTTATCTTTAATTTATTTTTCTAGCATCTTTTTTTGCCAAAATCCTATGTATAGTATTTTTGATGTCATTTTTTATTTGTTCATTCAAATTTGAAACAAATTACTTTTTACATTCTATATTCTATTGTGAACACATTAAAGAAATTAAGGGGAGCACACTCAACTTTTCATTTTTTAGGATATGACCACTTGGAAAATTAGTAAAAAATCATGTATTTATTAAAAATGCAGCAAAAAAATAGTTTTAAACTATGTGATGTTGGCTAATTTTTCCACTAAATAAATTTTTGAGATACTTAAAAAAATCACCATTTTAGGAAGAGCACACTAGAGACATTTTTTTGACAAAAATAAGCATTTTGTGTGCTCTCTGTATTTGAACCTCTTAATCTCCTCCATTTTAAATAAACTAGTAGCTTAAAATATAGATACCAAACACTATGAATCATGTTCTTATCATGTCTTCAAATTTTGAACATGTCTATCATCATTTTCTCATCCAAGATCAATTTTACTAATTTGAATAAAAGGTGGCCACTTTTTATCCCCTTTTGGTAACCCATTTCCATGGCTGATATATTTACAAAATTAGAGGGTTTCTATAATAATTGAATATGCCAAGAACACATTTGCTAGTGATGTTTTGGATGACAAGCTACAAAATGATGGGTATAAGTTGTTTGATGAGCTCATCCTCTATAAATTAAGTGTATGTTGTCCCAAAATTGAAGATGGAAGAGAAAATCTCGAGACCATGTCATGGCACACATACAAGTAGATAAGATAATTTTTTTCATGGAAGAGACTTAAGGGTGATGTATTAAGGTATATTAGGTAGTGTTTGACTTGTCAACAAAACAAATTAGAACATGTATTTCTAGTTAGTTTATTGCAGTCCCTACCTATTTTAAATTAGAAATGGGAAAGCATCTCCATGGATTTTATCATTATTCTTTGAAAGTGCAAGGTAAGGATTGTGTCTTTGTGGTAGTATATAGACCCACTAAACATGCTCATTTTATGTTTTATATTTATAATATAAAGCTCCACAAGTGACTAATTTATTTTTTAGAGACATATTTAGACTACATGGGCTGCCAAGAAATATTTTAAGTGAGAGACAATAGGTCCATTAATTTTTTTTATAAGTATAGAGTTGACTACAAGTACAAGCTATCACTCTCAAACAATGGGAAAATTAAGATTGTGAACAAATGACTAGGAGAATATATGAGGAATTATGTTACAAGGTAACAAACATGGATTAAGTGGTTTCATCTTGGGGAGTATTACAACAAGTCCACTCATCATATGTTTGTAGGTATGACTCTTTTCAAGCACTATATAGACATGATGCATTATCATTCATGGACTTATTTTTTTTTTAAATAGTAGAGTTTTGAGAGCTATATTTGATACAACAACGTTTGGATATTTTGAATGCACTCAAAGATAACTTACAACAAACTTGAAATCAATAAAAGATGTATGCTAATCACCATCGCTTTCTGAGAACTTTAAAGGTTAGGGAGATGGTTTTCTTGAGGTTACAACCCTATAGATATTCTTCCCTCAAAAGGAGTGGTGTCAAAAATCTCAAACCACAATTTTATAGGTCTCATAAGATCATGTGGAAGATAGGAAGGGTTGCATATGAGCTAAAACTTCCAAAAAAAAAAATTCACAATGTTTTCATGTGTCATACCTTAAGAATGCTCTTGGATATCAACTCACACCTTCAAAGCTATAACCACTTGATGATGAAGGGAAATTGATTTCATAGTTTAAGAATATCATTAATATAAGAGAGGAGACTAAGAAATAATGTCATTCTAGAGTACTTGGTGAAGTGGAAAAATCTTCTATTTAAGTATGTCACACGAGGAGTGGAGATATTCGAGCATCCAAGTTTGAAATTGCTTGGGAGCAAGCAGTTTTGGGGAGGGGGGACTATCATGTCCCTTCTTTCCTAAGGCCGACATCAACACTATTTACCAAAAAAGTGTTTTTTACCATTGCCTCTATATATATAATATTAAATCAAAATTTAAAATCTCAAAATCTTAGCATTGGAATTTGGGCTCATACGCTCTATCTATGGTGCATACCGATTAGTAATTTGGATGTTGGATGGACTATCTAGAGATTATGGATATGTTTGTGAGTTGTTTCCTAATATTAAAACTACCATGATGCAAACCCTAGTAGCTATCTAAGGTTGGGATGAAAACCCTAACCTTATTCTATTTCCTCTCAGGATCCCATTATTTTTATCATATTGCATTCTTGATTATATTGTGTGGGACTAGTTTCAGGTGTTGACCACCATTCTTTGGAGTTGGGAAGGAACCATACATTGATTCAAGCCACATGCCACCTACTGCATCATTTTGGAGGCATCTTCTACTTGTGACAACCATGGGCATAGAGTTGTAAATTGTCCACTAGCTCAAGATACCACGATATACAGATCTACAAGGTTTTTTGACATTTTTGCAGCTAGGAGGTGTCACCTTTCTAGACTTTGTTGGCAAACCTGCAACCATTAGATGCATACAATTAACATAGTCACCACTACACACTCGCTTGGAACCCCCTAATCTTTCAATGCTTTTATGCAAATCTCAATCAAGGCAACACGAAGGAAGGGCTCATTCAACATCAATGCTTTGGGGCGATACATAATTGATGTTTACAATTATTGATCAACCAACTAAGGTGTAAGAGGTGTGAGTGTAATTGGACCTTGAAAGAGATTTATAATTTTAGTTTCCACAATTGGAACATTGGACTGTAGTCACTGAGTTATTGTGCAACATCCTAAACTCCTCAAATTTGAATAGTGTGTTCAATGATATACTATCATTTTCTGGTTAGTTTCAAATACTATAGAATGGTTATGCTTTCGTTTACCTGCAATGAATGATTTAATATACAAATCAATGAATTATCAACTATTAAAGGTAGGGACAATTCAAATTGTAGCAAGAGAATAGATGGGACATACAAAGAACATCAAATGGAAGTTAAAAAAATTATTAGTAGACCACATTTTTTTAATGTCTTATAATTTTAAATAATAAAAAAAAATAAAAAATAGAAATATAAAAATTACATGTAAATAAATTATTTTTTGAAATTAGAATTACCAAAATAATGAATGGTGTTTTTTCAAAAGTAAAATTAAAAGTTACAAAATTAAAATAAGTGTACTACCAAAAAAATAAAGTGAACAATGTAGTAAATAAAATAATTCCCAAGAAAAATAAAAAACTTCTAATAAACAAAATATCTAAATTGATATCTCTTGCATTTTTTTAAACAGGTGTATTTAAGATACCTATACTAGTTGTATTTTATAATTAGAGATATGACATTTTGTTACTCTGTGCACACAAATTATTATTTGCTATATCATTCAAAATTTGAATTCTGTGAGTGTCAGTACTTCACAGCATAGGAGAAGGGAGAACACAAGATCAAGTGTCTGCCGATCTTAATTGTTTGTATTACGGATATAACACTTCATTGCACACAATATCAGTTAACTTTTGAAAATTTGAGTTTTGTGATTCTCGGTACTTTGCAGCAGAAGAGAATAAGACCAAAGTTCTGAAGATCATAATTAGAAAATATGCTGCATAAGATGGAATATTCAGTTAATAAATTGTTCCAACCTGATATATATAGGGCTGTTAGAAAATGTGCAATAAAATCCTTTAGCAGCAGGAATTTTTACTTGAAGTTGAGTATCATAATGCCAAGGAAATGAACAGATTAATGCTTATTCTTCAACTTTTGGGGAAGCAAACACTATTAAGTTTCCTTGGTGAGTCCTATCTAATCTATTGATATTCACATGATTAGAACATTTTCAGTAGAAAGAACAACTAAATTGTCTGTAGACGTATATGAGTGCTCAGTTGCCCCCAAGGAGAGAACATGTAACTGCAAAAATACAGCCAGTAGTTATTGAGCTTTGCTCTTTATCGATGTACAATTTCAGATGGAGGTTATATTTTCTAATTCAATGAAGTCAAAAAGTTATCTGTTAATTATACCTTGGGAATATCCTCCATATACAATGCGACTCAACTACCTATCTGGCAAATGCATTTTCTGGCTATGTATTTGAATAGTTATTAAAACTATATCATGAAAGGATAAAGTCCCAGAAGCCTTATGTTTTTAGTTCTATTTTTCCAAGGAAGATTGACTCCACTTCTTGACGGAGAGCTTCCACATCTGTTGCAAAATCTCCCCACTGATGATCTAACATCAACTCTTGAAGATGCTGTTCAAGATTCTTCAGCACAGACTCAAGGTGGCAAAAATCTCTGAAAATTTGAGCATACGTATTATTCAGTTGCAGAAGACTTCTAACCGCCATCAATGCCTGCATGTAGTAGAGTATGCAACAGGATTTCAGCATATTAATCCAAAAGAACCAAGTCATTTCTAATGGTATTTTTCACTCTGTAAGGAGCCTCAGAAGCTGCTGAGAATGGTGGAAACCTTATGCAATGACTGTCCTACACAATTTCTAAACAATAGAAAAGGAATCATAGAACAGAAAAAAAGATGCAAAAACATGAAGATCTAAACAAACATGATTGAATCATTCCTTGTTAAAATTTCGCATAGCTATTGGTTATTCTTTGAACATAGTTAACATTATCATATTGATCATCATTGGCATTAATAAATAGACTTCGACAGTTGGTCCCATGGTTTGCTTAATTGTCACGACTGAGCTATCTCTTCTGTAATATTTTTATCATGACTTCTGATTGTTTGAACCTGGGGCTTTTTTTTTACAATGAGATATATCGTATTCAACAGTCCACAAAGATGCATATACTCTGACACATGTCCAGCTTTACTCCGGTTACTCTTATTTCTATGCTGCTATTGAGTAATTACAGCTGCAGCAGCTAGTTAACATAATATATTTTCGCTCAAGCGATGGCATGCGCAGGGTTGGGGGTAGTGATGGAGGAAGTAAAGGGAGTGTGGGAGGAAGTGGGGATGGTTCAGATGAAGGGGAAGGAGAGGAAGACAGCGGTGAGCCAGTTGGGGAATGGTGCTGCTCTTTAGAAGAAGACATGGATTTGACGCCATTTCACATGAGAATATATCACTCAAATTAACAAAATTCAAATGCTTTCACTTTCAATGTGCAAACATATTATATAGGAATTATAAATTATAACAAAATGCCCAAAGGCTCCAAGTTTCAACTATAAAATGACAAAAACATAGAAAATATATCATTGTCCCTAATCAGCAGATGCAAATGGTAGGTCTATATCAAAATCAGACTTTGAGTCTGAGTCACTACCACTGTAAGGGGTTGCCTTAGGCAATGGAACCCCAACCAATCCCTCCTGTGTCTCCTCCTTATTGATTTGTATAGCATCTTCGGGATCAATATCCCAACATAAGGCTGGAGTTTGACGATACTAAGGAATTTGTCGATCCTGTAGTTGCAAAGCACTGTGTACAACCACTAACTTCTCTGATCGTCTAGAGGTAAGGTTGCTCCTCTTGACTGATTGGATGAAGCTATATGTGGACCAATTCCTCTCTGCAGCAAAGGAACTGGCAACCTGTGAAAGAAGATGAATGGCGAGTATCCTCAACTCTAGTGCATCCTTGCCATGCCATGTCCACCATCCAATAGAGTCGATTTGAGCTAATGTGAGATCCAACCTCGCCTTTGGTTTGTTTAAGGTTGGACCATGAAGATTGACAAATGCAAGCCATTGTATGTGAAGTAAAGCACATTCCTCTTCAGTATACATTTTCCTAAGGGCCTTTATGAAGCCTTCTTTCACCTCTTCATCATGAGATGGAGGCACTCTCCTAGGTCTTGCTACATACCATTTGGGATTGAGAGCATAGGCAGCCTTGTGAAGCGGGGTGTTCATAGTGTTCCACCTTTGTGTCACAATGGGCCTAAGATGCTCATAAAATCCCAAAGTAGGGTCCCTACTATGAATTGCTTGCTTGATTTGGCCAAGCATGCTATCAAAGGTTTCATAAATCTCTCCAAGGTTAGGAGAGTCAGTATCAACATATCTAATTACTCGCACAATAGGCTCAATGAAGGAGCAAACATATCTGCAAGTGCCAACAAGTTACAAAAATTAAAATCTTCAAAAAGAATGGTAAGATTTTATAAGTTAAAATTAAAAAAACATTAATAAATTTAAAATTATTAAATTAATATTTTAAAAATTAAATAATAAAATCAGCAACTTAAAATTTTCTTACCTCATTGTGGACCACCAATCATCATCAATAATTTTTTGCTTCACACTTCTTCCTTCTGGTGTGCTTGCCTCTTGCCATCCACCCCACTTTGCATTGACCACCATTAATTGTAAAGCCTCCTGGACCTCAATCATCCTCTCTAACAAAATGAAGTAGCTGGCATATCTAGTGTCCATGGGCTTGAGGAATTCCTTCCTCGAAAATGTCCTAAACAAAGCAAGTGAAGTGTGATGGTTGCAAATCAACATTTGCACATCTTTAGCCTCTGACACCACTCCCTTCACCCAATCTATCTTGCCAATGTCCTTCAAGGTATTGTTCAATGCATGAACACAACATGGGGTCCAACATATGTGCTTATAAGCACCCTCTACCATCAATCTAGCTAACTTACACACACGGGCTGAATCAGTCACTACCTATACAACATTAGAGGATCCAACCTCTTCTATGGCATCTCTCAAAATATGAAATTGGAAGTTTGCATCCTTTTTTTTCCCTAAACAATCAATAGCTCTTCAAAAATAAGAGCCAGCTGCACATGTAACAATAATATTGATGAGTTGTCGATGTTTGATATCGGTCCACCCATCCATGATAATAGAGCAACCATCCCTTATCCATGTTTGTCTTATATCCTCCATCAACACACTCACCTTGGAATATTCTCTATCAAGAAGGGTGGTGTGTAGCTTGTGTTCTCTAGGTGGAACATATGAAGGACCTATAGTTATCACATCTTTGAACATTTGTTTAAAATATGGTGAACGTGCCACATGAAAAGGTATCGCATGAGCATAAAAAAACTTAGCAATAGAGGAATCAGTCATATCTCGCAATTGTGTGTTAAACATATTAGCAACACTAGATTTCTTCTTTCCTCTAATAGAAGTAGAATTCTCTCCCCCATGAAATCCAACATCCACGGACCCTGTAGGCAATGACGCACTAGGCTGCAAACTCTCCATTGAAGTTCCTTGTTTTCTTGCATCCCCCTCCATATGCAATCTAGTTGCCTCAATCTTCTCAATTGGTGTTATCTTTTTACAACCTTTCACCCCTTTACCACTTATCCACAAAATAAGACAATAGACTCTAGTATAATTGCCTTTATATTTTTTGTCGCACAAATGACAAAGCCATTCTCTAATCCCCCTTAAATTTTTTTTCTTGCCACTATCAACTCATGTTGCAAATTGTAATAGAGGTTTTGTGGGGTTAAATGGGCCTTTTGCATAGGTTTTGAGGACTTCGGAAGGACATTCAAATGGGTTTGAAGTTGCTGGCCCTACTATACTCCTGTTCCCTGAAGAAACCCTAGTGGCTGCCATACTTCTATAAGTTCTGCTTCTAGATCTACTTCTTTGATTTTCATTCATTTGGAGCTCAACCTCCTCACTATCATCACTACCACTCTCATTGCTGTTGCTCATGATTTTTTTTGTTAAGAATCGAAAAGAGGGAGGCAAGTTCAAATAAAAGAAAAAATAAACTCACAATGACTTTCCTATGTGGTAAAAAAATTGAAAAAACAAATATAAAATGAAGAACTTACCTCTAATGGAGAAGATTTGATGCCTTGGTCTCCTCTTTCAACTGTTGTTCTCTCCTTTTCCACTTGTTGCTCTTCACCTAAATTTACAAATGTAAAAATGAATTTGTTTTATTCTTTTTGGTTGTTTTAATGAATGAAATAGGTTTAGGTTGTGTTAAAAGGGATGGGGGGTCCTTGTGGGCCCACCCATCCCTATTTTTTAATTTTAAAATGTGTTTTTTTTTTAAATGTAACTTATAGTTGACTAGGCTGTAGGAGACTACTAGCTGTCCCTGAGACGGCCAGGAGACGTAGTTGTCCCCTTCAATTTTGCACAAGTACTAAGGATGCTTCCTTTTTTGAGTGCCAATTGGGGACAAGGGGGTGGGGGAGTTTCCCAGGCGTCCCTGAGTCCCCAGTATGAGGATGGTGGTAAAAGGGCAAGGGATGCGTCCTCGGGAGCACTACAATAATCTTAGTAGTGTTGTGACCTTTTTCACACATCGCCCCATTGCAAGCGGGGACCCTCGCTGGTTTGCTCTTAGGGTTTAGCGTTGAGTAGCAATTTCATAGTCTCTGATGTCTGGGAATTTCATGTCAAGGTCTGGAGTCATCATCCGAGCCAAGTTGGGAGTTTGAGCCCGAAACTGAACGTAAACGTCATGGGAGTGCTTAGAAGGCCCTGCAGACGAGGATCGCCTGTGCTTTCGCTCAATTCTGACACTTGATATTTTTTAGGGATTCTGCTTTTTTGCTTTTTTGCTTTTTTCGTTTTTGGCATTTCTGGCCCAATCTGGAATTTACTATTTTTAGAAAGTTGCTTTTTTTCTTTTTTCTATTTTTAGTAAGTTTCTATTTTTAGAAAGTGCTAGGTGTCACTGGCATTTGAGTCAAAAGTTTCCATTTTTGGAACTAAAAGCGAGCAAAAATCAAGCAAAGATCGAAAAATCATGAGAAAAGCAGAGAAAAAGCGCATGCAAGGTGAAAAAAGGCGCATGCAAGATGAGAAAAGCAGAGAAAAGGTGCATGCAAAGTCAAAAAATCAATTGGACAAAATCGTGCCTTCATGAGAAAATCACTGAAAAATCAAGTAAAAAGCAAGTAGATCATGGTGAAATTCGCCTAAGTCTGGAAGAGGTACGCCCATGAGAAAATCCAGTTGAAACTTGAAAAATCCAGTTGGAAAATCCATTGATTAAAGGGAAAATCCAAGTAAAATTCATCCATTTGGGAAAATTCGCATTCCTCAAGAAAATCCAGTTGGAAAGTTCGAAATTCCAGTTGGACAAAGTGAAAATCGACTAAGGCATAAAAAATTATTGAACTGGACTTTAGGAAATTGAGTCAAAGTGCAATTCCAGTTGGGAAGTGAAAAATCCAGTTGGAAGTCGAATTTTCTCAAGGAGGAATCGAAATTTTTCTAAGGCAAAGTCACTTTGAGAAGTCAAAATTCCAGTTGAAAAGTCAAGAAGTCCAGTTGAAGGTCGAATTTTGCTAAAGGCAGAAAAGATGAAAGAAAACTTAAGTTTTATTTTAAAACTTAATTATCAAGCCAAAAGGGACGCCTTGTTTGAAAAGTCAAAGATCAGGATAAGATTGCTTTTTCGTTTTAAAGCAAAATACAACCAATGAGAAGAAGAAGTCGACCTAAATCAATTTGGGAAGGTTTTTATTATAAAAGATAACTTGTGAGCTCATTTTTCATTATTTGCAAAAGTCGAACTTTCTTCACAGGCAAAGCTCTCCCAAGAAAAGACGTCTTTTTCAGCTGCAAGTGGATTTTTCTTGAGTTCCAGAACATTGAATTGGATTTTTTCTCTTCCTTTCCGGATTTTCTTCAAACAACTGCAGGTTATCTTTGGCGATTTTGAGAAGGGAATTGGATTTTTCATTAAAGATTGGAGAAAATTTCAGTATAAACCTTTAAAAATCCAAAAGATTATTTAAAATTCCATGAATGCTTTTTGAAAATAATGAAGGCGGATCAATTTCACTTAAGAATTTATTCTTTATGCAGCCTTTAATCAAGTTCTGGATTTTTAATTATTTTTTAACTTTCCTCCAGCCAAGAAATCGCCTTTTTGCAAATTTATTTAAAAATTCTCTAACTTCGAGTTTCTTACAGGCACAATGTCTTCTCCAAAGAACGTGGGAGGTGGAGTCAGGAAAGCTCAAGTCAAGGAAGTCCTGAAGGAATTTTATCCGGAATCCTAGTTATCCTCGAAGTGGAAGAAAGTGACAGATACAAACTTTGAGCAGTTTAATGCAATTCAATACAAGAGAAGGATGTTTGGCACAGAAAACGAAATGCCTACACCTATCGCCTCAAATATTGCTAGAAGTCTGTCCTTCATTACAATCAGCCAAAACAGCAGGGGTAGAGTTGCAGTTTTACAAATTCGGCACCTATAATCCAAGGTCCGATTATGATCCTTACCTGAGAATGCACGGGAAGAAATCCCTTCATGTTATGCAGATCGAAGATTACTGGTCTAACCTGATGGATGAGTATGGAGTCAGGAAGAAGATTTGGTCCAGAATTCCAGTTGAGCTTATAAAAAGATGTGACTTGTTCCCTATACCTGAACAAGTGAAGGACAACGGGGACTACATTCATCCTCAATTTGAACAAGAAAAAGATAAGCCTATTTTATTGCCTAACTGGACACAACCTGAGTTGACCGATTTAAACACATTGATGAAGGACATTTTTGCTTACTCAAGGGAATGGGTCGATGGTCAGATCAGCAAGTTGAGGAAGGAAGGAATTTCTCTTACTTACGCCACATTAAGCAATAAGGATAGTCAGGGTGAAGCAATTGGCGAAAGTCTTGATGAACTTTCGTATCCCAGCAAGAGGAAGGTAGTAAGTGGAAACCTTCACATAGAGGAAAGGGAATCAGCTAATGAGGAATTGGAAAGTAAGAAGCAGAAGGTGACTGAAAATCCCTCATCTTCAAGGACTTTGTCAGTTGGAGTAATTGAAAAGATATCCGTTGTTGATATCGAACCAAGCTATGAGCAAGAAATTCAGTTTCAAGAGTTAGAACAGTTGGATTCTCTCCAAAATCAAGCCTCCACAGAGTGTTTAGAAGGAGATGATACTTTGATGATTGAAGGTGCAGGAGATACTGAGATCCTTGAGGACAATGAAGAACTAGGAGATGAGGTAATTTCTGCTCTTAAAGGAATTAATGATGATGTTCAGTTAGAAGATGGGATGGAATTATCCACAATCCCAGATTGGTTAACTGAAAGTTTGATGAAGAAGTCCATACCACTGGATGAAGTTCAACCAGTTGAGAACATACAAGACTTCCTAGAGAGGATTGGTAAGGCTAAAACGCCAAAGAGGCCTAAAAAGTATTCTCAGATCACCAGGAATGATACAGGATCCAGGATCTTACAGGTGGCAGTCCCGAAGATTGATAAGTCAAGAGATCAGATTACTCCTATGGATTACGAAGTTACAACGTTAGACATTGGGCCAACTACAATAGATCAGGATTTCCATGAGTTGGCAGACACTTCTAAAGCCATCAAGGAGAAGTTCGATAAAACGGAAGAGAAGAAAGAAAGGTTGGAGTTAGAAAATCTAAGGCTGATAGAGTTCATTCAGCAGCTAACAGCCCCTTTGCGTCAGGAAAATGCAGCCTTTATTCCACCAGCATCTCTTACTCCGTCATCTGTTGATATTCTTGAGGCTATGAGGGTCACGAGTCAAGCTACCAAGAGTTGGGTGACCAATATTTCAAAACAGATGGAGCAATTCTTGGAGAAGTGCGCCCAAACTTATGACAGATCTGCATTGCTGATAACTGAAGTAAGTCAAGTTGAAGACCATTGGGAAGATTTCCAGTACACACAGGACAAAGTGATACCTCGTTTGAGGGTTCTAAAAGAAGTTTTCATGCATATATTGATCCAGGAAGGTGTTGTCGAAGAAGGAGCCTCGTATGATTTCAGCAGGTGGTATTATTCCTTATTGGCCAAAAAGAAGACATATGATGGAATAAAGGAAGAATGTGCTGCTATACGGAGCACGATTGAGAAAATTCAGTTCAAAATCCTCACTTCTCTTGAAGGATTAACAGGACAAGAACATCATGATACGAATGGCTTAGACTTAGAAGGATTGAAGAAAAGTGTGATGAGCATTTACTTCAAGGAAGTGCAGGTTATTACAGAGAATCAGCTTGATGATATGTCTTCCCTTTTGACCTTCATGGAGAACTTTCAGAAGCAGGAGGCTAGATGGGAAGGAACTTTCACTCAGTGCCTGGAGACCTTGGACGTGATTGGAATGCAACTGGATTCTGTGCCGAATATCTCAATGGAGGAACTTGATTCTGTGTTAGCCAAATTTCTTGCATTTGCAGCTAGGGAGCGATCCAAAGGGAATTGCATTCTGGATTCCCACTTGCTCGAATGAAGTGCAAGGTGTCACCATTTTCCATGCTCCAAATGGCGTGTTCTGCTTGTGCCATGTGTCTTTGAGTTTGTTATGCTTTTAGGGTTAGGGTTTATCAAATTTGATCTTGGCCGTTGATTTCAAATTTAATCTTGGCCATTGCTTTGTAATTGGGGTGCCTATATAAACCCCATTCATTTCATTTATTCAGGGAGAGACTGATGAGATTGTTGCAATATTGCTGTTTAAATAATAAGTGGATTCAGAGTTGAGCATTTGTTATTTCTATGAGCCCGCATGGTTTCATTGATTTCTTCAAAATAGAGTAAATTTGTTTTCAAGTATTTTAGATGAATGAAAGATTGATAGTGTTGGAAATAGTGGAATTAGTTCATACCTTTTTCAATTGGATGATTTTCAATTTGATGTGTAAGGTTAGTCTGAACATTAAAATTGCTTAATTTGAGTTCTATTATCTATATGCATTGGTCGAATTGATGGTGATATAGTGTAATAGGATATCTTTCGTAAACCCTTGAAGATTGCACCGTCTTTGTCTAGTTGTAGTGCCGTGCTTGGCGAAGCAAAGATTGGTTTAAATTCCATTATCCAGCATTTGTCTCCGAAGTTCATAGGATTAGTTCTGCATAAATCTAGTTCCTTTACCCTCATCCCCTTTTTTATTTTATTTTAAACTGAAAATCCAAAACATAAGAGCATTCAACGTTACATCAATCCAAATCCCTACTTTGAGTAACTTACTATCCAAGGGTCCCTTTGTGAAACCAGCATATCACATCACCTATTGAGCTTGTCCATCCCCCAAACCGGAACATTGGAATTACCGTATGACCTTTCTAGCAATCTTAGCATAAGAGGTAATTTTTCAAGAGAGGATAGAGCTGCCTTTGGGCATTCTTTTATTCTAAAGTGTTGGGTGTGTCACAAAACACGCATCAACAAGTAGCAAGTAGCATTAAGTTACCATTTGATTGCAATCTAAGTGCAAATGGTGTTTACAAAGTTTTACATGTAAAGTAAATAAAATGATAATTAAAGTTCCTATGCTATCAATAGTTTACTTGCAAACAAAGCCAGCTCAATATAAAATTTGGTCTACAAATTCAATATCTAAAACAAGAAATCTGAAACAGATTCTAGTAAAGAAAATATCTCTAAAAATAGACTTCCTAGAAGGTTGACTAAAAATAGACCACCTATAAATAGATCTTCCAGAAAATTCTCTTGACATAGCTATCTCTCAAAAATAGTAACGTCTAAAAGTAACAAAAGCTAAAAATAATTAGCTTGACAGTTGGCTCTCCACAATGGTTTTGATGAGCTCCCTTATTTTGGCCATAGCAAATCCTCTGAAGAAGTCATGAAACCCAAATGACCATTTAATGATTCACCGAGCAATCTTTTGTAATGTCCCCTTCTCGAGCATGACTTTTTCTGTTGACCGTTGGCCTATTCTGGAGACCCGTAGGCTTCTCAGGGGTGAAATTAGGGTTTCATGGTTGGAGGTTTCTATTGCTCGCGGATTGGTGATTGAACTGCGGATTCCTTTTGGGTTTTTTGTGAGCTTCGCGGTGATGTGTTTTTCTTGGCATTCCGAGCACCTTCATGAATTTACTCTTTTTAGTAAATTCTATTTTGGCAGTGGTCCTGTTGGCTTCGGCACGGTTGGCTCTCATCTTCAGTCAGTCCAGTTGGTTTGATCAATCTTGACCTTGGGAAGCATTTTTGGTGAGATATCCAGTTGATTTTAAAATGTTATGTTTTAAAGTTATATTTTATTATTGTGGCCCCTTGGCCTAGTGAAGCAACTTTAAGTTGTTCTTAAAAAGGGGGACTTTGAGGGGTGGCACCTCATGGTGATATGTCATTATTTTTATAAGGTTCAAAAAATCAATACTTGAAAATGGACGCCCATCTTGAGGAGGAGGTTATTTGTAAATTAAAGTTAAATTTGTCTTGAGGAAAAGGGACGCCATCTTTGGAGGGAAAAGGAGATATTTCAAATTTGAAAAGTTAGGGTTTCTAGAAGCTTCTGGAGAGTCTTCACAAAGTTATAAAAGAAGGTCTTGGGTCTTCATTTGGATCATCTGATATCTTGAGTAATGTCATGCTGCCGAAATGGTGTTGGACTGCTTCGCGGAATGAATGCCTCCTAGCTTGGCTCAACTTCGTGCTTGTGAGATAACACCTAGTGGAGAGGTTTGCTTGCTTTTGAGTGATTTTGTAGTGAGTTTGCTTTGTAGCTGTTGTCTCTTCATTGTAATCCTTATATTTGCAAAATAATAAAAAAATCTGGAGTCGCTGGTTTGTGTGCAGATTGGAGTTTTACCTCATAAGTCTTGGTATGATTTTATTCTGGTTTTGGGTAGTCTACCCATGCATTTGCTAGTTGAGGGCGCCCCTTTATGAGAAGTTTGGGAATTTATGATGAAGTCTTTAATTTTTTAGAGCCAAGTCGCCCCTCCTTGCAGCCGTACCATTCTGTTTTCCTTGGGATTCGTGTCAGAAATTATTAAGGGATTTTTGTGGGGGTTTTCCTGTCCAAGCTTGGTCGCCATCCTTCTAGTGGTATTCTGCATTTGAATTCAGGTCAATAGGGTCAGAAATGAGTGAGTTATGAGCAATTTGATAGGGTTCTGTAGTGCTGATTCTGTTATTCAAGTTGCTGATCAGTCATATCAGTTTGCATATAGGCTGTCATTTTGAATTGGGTTGGTGTTGGGAAGTCTTAATAGCTACTATGGAAGACACATTTAATGTTGCAACAATTTAAAGAGTTCTAATCCATGATTTTGCAGGCATTCTATATTTCATTGTAAGCTGAACAGTAGTACCGTCAGCATTTCTCTTAATCTTGTTCTTCCTACTTGTAATGCCCACTGAATAAGTGGAAGAGGCTGGCTTGCCGCCTGTTTGCTTTGAGTTGCATTGTAGTTTTTCTATATCTCCACCATATGGTCGCCTCATTTCCATTTTGGATTGGGTAGCACATACTTGGTGTTGAGTTACTTTCAGCCTTGTAATAGATAGGGAACCTCTGACCATATGCACGCCGTCATCTGGCGCATTCTTGGTTAGGGTTATTTCAGTTTGTGCATTGCATCGAGATCCTCTGACCACATGCTAAAACCTTGCCCATCTCGGGATCTTGGTGTACATTGTTGGTTAGAGTTGAATTCTGCATTGTTTAGTTATTTGCTAACCCTAACGGGTGCATGTTGTTTGTAATCACTTTCAAAACAAAACAAAAATTTGGCTCGGAATATTTCATCTTTGGTGACTTGAATCTAACCCCTTTCTCAAAACTAGTGACTACAATAATCTTAGCAGCAAGTAGGCATTAAGTTACCATTCCATTGCAATCTAAGTGCAAATGGTGCTTACAAAGTTTTACATGTCAAGTAAATAAAATGATAACTAAAGTTCCTATGCTATCAATAGTTTACTTGCAAACAAAGCCAACTCAATATAAAATTTGGTCTATGAATTCAATATCTAAATCAAGAAATCTTGAAATAGATTCTAATAAAGAAAATATCTATAAAAATAGACTTTCTAGAAGGTTGGCTAAAAATAGATCACCTATAAATAGATCTTCCAAAAAATTCTCTTGACATAGCTATCTCTCAAAGATAGTAATGTCTAAAAATAACAAAAGCTAAAATAATTAGTTTGATAGTTGGCTCTCCACAATGGTTTTGATGAAGCTCCCTTATTTTGGCCATAGCAAATCCTCTAAAGAAGTCATGAAACCCAAATGACCATTTAATGATTCCCTGAGCAATCTTTGGTGACTTGAATCTAACCCCTTTCTCAAAACTAGTGAAATTCAATGTTAGTATGATAGATCTTATCCATGACAAAGATCCACTAGATGTTGTAAGAAGGAAAGCATGTGTTGATCCTTAGACAACTATGAAGGATTTTGAAGATTCTATTGTTAATGACCAACAATATGCTAGGAAAGCTTGCTTCAACAATGTCCTTTAGTGTTTTGAAGATGAAACCTTGACTCATGCACATAGAAGGCATATATTTTGGTCTTCACTCACACTTCCAACCTACTTTTTTTGACAACTAACCCCTCTCAAGCATGCCTAGGGAGCTTGGAAGCATTTTATCTTATGGTTTTGCATTGACATTTTGACATCTAAGTGTCTAGGGGCACACTTGAAAGAAGAATGCACTTTTCCTTTCCCTTGCACACTTGAAGGACCCTTTTGGGTGTGCTTCATCACTTAAAGACCTTTTTGATATATGTTTCCATTAACTTGGCATGGCAAGCTTCATGGTGCCTGGAGACTCTAGTGCATTTTTTGTCTAATCTCTCAAGTCACTAAGTGTGTCATTCTTCACCTAGGAGAACTTTTGACATGTTTACAGTTTGACATTTGACATTCAAGTTATCTTGAGCACCATTTTTCTCTTAAGTGCACTTTTGTCACGTTTACACTTTAAAATTTTGATATTTAACCTTTTTAAGTCATTTGGAATGTGCCTAGTCACTTAAATGTCAAACTATCACTTTTTCATTCGTAATTGTTGCTGAAGTTTGATCAGTTCAGTGAAAAAGCGCACTTGTTCTAATTCTTCATTGCCATTTGCCACCTAAGTGAAAAAAGTGATTTTTGGTTCACTTAAGTGATTCACATTCTAGTTTCTCATTGACATTGCACTTTTTTGACTTTCTAATTTTAAGTTGATATTGTCACTCAAGCAATTTTTCTTGTTTGAAATTTCATTTGAGTGAATGAGACATATCTTTTGTTGCACTTTTGTAAGTGTTATGAAATTTCATCTAAGTAATTTTTTGTTCTATTTTGAAGCTAATATTGTCACTTAAGTGAAAAAGTTTACTTTTTGTTCTAATTTGTACTTGAATGCTATATATTAGCATTTTAATTTGTCTCTTTCAAGAAAACACAAAATGAAACAACAAATGAAGGTAAGCATCTCTTCACATCAAGAGGAGAAGCTCCATGAGATCTAAATTAAGTTAAGCTAGCCCTAGACTAAAAACTATAGATAAGATACACAAAAATGCACACTTTACAATATTCTCTATGGGGGTTTGCATAAAGGAAATGGCTGCCAATGTTTTCGCCTCAAATACAAGCACCCAGCTATGAATACTCATGCCTTGCAAACAAGAGTATCAGATATTGAAAAATAAAACAACTAATATAAACAAACAAACAACACTTTCCAGTTGGCTAAAGCAAATACTAAGCTATTCAACACTAACAAGATTTGAAAGAATAACAACTTGAACAAAGGACAAACACATGATTCCAAGAAATAAACTGTCCAATTGCATATAAAGCTGCCACTTAATGAAAAAATGACATCAATATAAAGCTTGACAAAGGTGCTCAGTTTCAATTTAATCCATGGAAATACAAACACAAATGAACTAGCTTGAACAACAATTTTTGTAGCATGAACATAGCATCCAATATCCTCTAGAATATCTTGTGCCCAAGGCACTTATTTATAGGTTACAATTAATATGCTTTTATGGATTTGAAAATAATAATTGATTATCCACAAAAAACAAAGTTTCAAAGCAACCCAAAAATGCTGAAAAAAAGTGAAAAGTAACGAACTTTACAGTAAATATATTCTAAAACAGCTAATTAAACAAGACTACCTAGAGTGGCCTAAAAATAGGCCCTTATCCATCACCTAGAATTATAACACCAAATATAGCCACTACCAGATATAGATATCACTAAAATAGCAATTTACATGAGTACTCTCAGAGATTTTGAAACATTTTTCACAATGCAACCTTGACAAATATTTTGATGAATTTCTCTTAGGGGACTATTGAATCTTCAAACATATTTGACGAAGTTAGAATTGCCCCCTTGAAAACCTTGACTCCAAGCTCGTTTAAACCAGCAACAAGAGGTGGAGATAGGCAAAAGATTAGCCATGGACATAGCTACACTAAATCTTAGGATTTCAACTCCACATTGGCATATGAAAAACCTAGTCTATGAGGTTGAATGAAACTCAGGCGCAACAAACCTTAGGGAATCAACACATCTGCATATAGAGTCAGAAACCCTAGACAGTTGGAAAACAGTCTTCCTATCAGCAACACCCTTGGCCCCGAAACTTCCTAAATATCACAAAATCTGCACTGAGCATTGCCCCTTAAACTGGGGGGAAATGCTGCACAATGATGATGACCAATTTTAGCATTGCTGTCCCTTTGAAAATGTCCTATTATGGCACTGAAATCCCACTTATAGACCTGCAAAAAGACTGAAAAGGGACAATTTTTTGCTGCAGACACCCAATGGCAAATGGTTTGCATTGGATAGGGGAAAATCTTGAAATTTTAGTGCTTTAAATTATGATTTTTAATTTCCCAGCCAAATATGTATATTTATGTCAATTTGAACCCAGCTGAGTAGCTTTCTTCAATGTAGCACCATCTTTTTATGTATTTGTGGTTGTCTTGCTTGATAGGTGCACCTTAGGAGTGCAATGTAATGTCCCCTTCTCAGCGATGATCTCGTTGTGGATTGATAGCCTATTTCCAGAAATCCGTAGGCTACTTAGATGTGCAAATTAGGGTTTCCACTTTGGAGGTGCTTTTGAAAGCTTGCGTGTGAATATTTCTGATGCATGTCTGGTGGATTTTTCTAGGTTTTCTTAGAGCTTCAGAATGTGGTAACATGCATCAGTTTCTGACAGCCTTCCTGGAGACTTACTATTTTTAGTAAGTCATGTTTTTTGCTCAATTTGGCTTTCTGTTGAGTTTGAAGTGAACTTACTATTTTTGGCATTGGCTATTTTTAGTAAGTCTGTTTTTGGCAGTGGCATCATCAGCAGTTTAGCTCTGGTTATCATGCTATTTTGGCAATCTATCAGTTTTAGTTTTGTGTTGGTCTTGGTTGCTTCATTGGACTAAGTTTCAAACACTTAGTCAAATTTATATTTTAAATTTGTACCCCATGCCTAGTCAATGAACTTCAAGTTGTTTTTAAAATGGGCCATGAAGGGGACACCTCATTAAAGCTCATAAAGTTTTATTAATGTTTAAATATTTCTTCAAAAGTGGGACGACTTGGGAAGATTATGAAGAGTTTTAAATATTTTTAAATACTTTTGAGGTGGACGTCCTTTGGAGAATTTGAAGAGTTTTCTTGTTGGGAGTTACAAGTTGCTTCATTCGCCCAATTGAGCTTATATATTGATGCTTTGAGAAGAGTTGAGGATTTTTGGAAAAATTTGTAAAGTTATGTCGCTGAACTAAGTTCAGACATTGCTACGGGGGTTGCATGCTTCCTAGCTTTTTACTACCTTTCTTCAGGCCTAAAACTATGGCTTCCTAGAAGATTATTGAAGACCATGCTTCATTCAGGAGTGTGGATAGAGCTCAAATTCTGATTTTAATTACAGGAAGGTTGCTGGTTTATAATCTGTTTGTACTGCTGATGTCTATGGTTGAAGTGAATTTCTGTTCATGGCTTCGCCTCTGAATTTTATTTGGTTCTGGGTACTGGCCATGTTGTTTCTCTGTGGAGGGCGCCTAGTTTTGCAAAGTTTTAGATTTTATTGCTGAGTCTTTGATTTTTGAGAAGAGGTCAACCCTTCCTAGAGGCCATACCACTTCTTGGTTGCTGCATTGGGATTCGTGCCATCTGTTGTTGTTGTGTTTGGCTCGAATTTCCTATTGGAGATGGGACGCCATGTTAAGAGGCTTCATTTGATTGTTGTTTGAAGCTTTTCGGAGCTGTATTGAAGGAATTGCGTCCATTTTGGTGAATTCTTACCTTGCTGGTCTGATTTCTGTGTTTTGTTGTTTCTAATCAGACTTGAGTTAATTCTGGTTTTTCGTTTATATGAGGCTAAAATCAGATTGTATACATTGTTAAAGTTAAGGATAGTATCCTTAATTCATTGGTTATGTTTGGCCTTCATTCTAATATGTTTTGCAGCTGAAATTCATTCATTGTAAGGCTGGTTAGTAGTACTAACAATCATTAATTTATTGCTGAATTTTATATGTTTGTAATTACTCCCACTGAAAAGTGGTTGAGTTAAATAATTTACTTTCAACACTTGTTTATTTCCCCCCACTGAATAAGTGGTAGAGCGGAATTCATGGTCGGTTATCTGCCTACTTTGTATTTACTTTATTCATGGTCGGCCAGCCACCTACAACAGCTTTGTAACTTTCTTTCCAGTTGCTAACGATCCCTGGAATCATATGCTATCACCTCGCCCACATTGGGATCTTGGTGAAGGGTTGCTTTTCCAAGCTGGTTATCTTTGGAGCTAACGCTAATCAATGGTTTGGTCCTGATATTTTGTTGATTAAAATCGAAAAAATTAAGGGGGAATATTACAGTGGTATCAGAGCCTGTTATCCTGCCATCTTGTGAGTTCCATGTTTCAATGTCAGATGAGTGATAGAGAATTCCGGTGCTACACCAAAGGTAACAGAGTTCAGTTTCAGTTTCCTGAGATTGATACTTTTTTAGAGGTTTTGAGAAACCAAGAGACACCAGTTGAAAACATGGCTGATAAGGGAAAGGGACCAGCCCATGAAGCAAATGACAATGACTCTAGAGTAGAAAAGAAGTTTGATGCTATGATGGAAATGATGGCTAGGTTACTTGCAAGATAGACTAGCAAGTAAACCCAACCCAACCAAAGCAAGAGTCAAATTCTAGTGGTTCCAATTCAGAGCCATGAGGAAGAACAGTTGGGCAACATGTTGCCAATTCCAAGAAATCAGCCCCAAGACCTCTCCTTCCTACTTTTACTCCAAGGGAGGAGGCATCTGCCGAACTTGAAGTCCCTATGGTAGATGAAGTAAGACAGAGTTACACGGAGTATGTTTCTCTTCCATATGAAATCAGAGAAATATTAACATTTGATCAGTTTATGAATCAGAAGAAGGGAAGAGGAGGAAAGAAGGATATTTGAGCTCCCATGGGTCCCAAAATGGACTATCAACAAGCACTTGCCAAAGTCACCTTGGCTCATTATGATGGAAGTGACAAGTGCATAACTCGATCATGGGTCCAAAAGTTGGACAATTACCTATCACTCAGGCCTATGCCAAAAGAAGAGACCATCAAATTTGCAACATTGCATTTGGATGGAGCTGCACACGAGTGGTGGTACCACAGTTTGATCACCCTTGGTCATAACCTAATTCATACATATGAAGAATTTGCCAACAAGCTGATTGAAAGGTTTGACACCAAGGATCCAAAAATCAAGTTTCGTGAGCTTTCTCATTGAAATAACATGGCTCACTGGATTCCTATATTGTAGAATTTCAAAGACTTTCTGTGATGGTGCCCAACATCACCGAAAGAAGGCTTGTGGTGTTGTTTTCAGAAGGTCTTATAGAGCCACTAAAAGGGTGGGTTAAAGCATTTGATTCACGGAGTCTTGAAGAAGCAATAAGGAAAGCTAGAAGCATGGAATTGGCTGCTCCAAGGCCTAAGTTTTCCTCAAAACCCCTTGCTCATAAAAAAGAAAAGAAATATTTACCTTTTCTATCCAAAAATTCCCCACCAAGATGGATGAAGAGTTGCATGAGAAGCTTAGAAAAGAGGGGGTTTGTTACACATGTCGTGAACCATGGTCTAGAGGGCATAGATGCTATGGTAAAGGTCTTTCACATCACATGGGAGCCTATTCAGATTACAAATCATAATCTGATTTTTCAGAACAATGTGATCATGAGTATAGTGATGATGAAAGAGCTCCAGTTGAACCTGAAAGAGGGCAAGGAAGTGGAGATACATTTGTTCAATTAACAAGCTTTCAAAACAATGAGTCTTTCAGAGTTCATGGTATGCTTGGTGGGCAAAGGATGGTTGCTCTCACTGATATGGGAGCAACACATAATTTTATTGATGAAGGACTAGTTGCAAAAAGAGGGATTAAGACTAAAGAATTTGAAGGATTCAAAGTCATGGTGGCGGATGGCTTCACAATATCTTGCAACCAAAAAATCTTCAATTTGTCCATGCAATTAGGGAATTATGATGTTAAAGAAGATTTTTATGTAGTTGGCATTGGGGAAACTGATGTTGTGCTTGGAATTCAGTGGTTGTGATCTCTTGGAGAGATTACTTTGAACTTGCAAACAATGGAGCTGAAGTTTCAAGTAGATGGAAAAATGGTGGTTTTAAGAGGACTGTCTAATGGAGGTCCTCGAATTGGGTTTTTCAAAAGAATGGAGAAGCTGATTCGGCATAATCAGGTTGAATGGGCAGCAAAATGTTTGACCTTGCCATTTAATCCAATGGAAGATGAAAGGCACTACCATCCTAATGTTCAGTCTTTAATTACAAAGAGAAGTAAAGTGTTTGGCAGTATACTTCCACAAAGACCGCCAGAAAGAGGGACTAAACATATTATTGAGCTTGAAGATGGGGCTAAACCGGTTATCACTACTCCCTACCGGTACCCCAAGAAGCAAAAGGATGAAATTGAAAAGACCATCAAAGAACTCTTGGAGATGGATCATATCCGCCCAAGCAAGAGCCCTTTTGCGTTAGTTGTAGTTCTTGTGAAGAAGAAAGATGGTACCATGCGCATGTGTGTTGATTACCGTGCATTAAATAAAAAAACTATCAAGAATAGATATCTAATTCCCAGAATTGATGAGCTTCTTGAGGAGCTCCATGGTGCAATGTATTTTGCAAAGATTGATCTCAGATCTGGGTACCATCAAATCAAAATGAGGGAGTCAGACATTGATAAAATTGCTTTCCGATGTCATTTTGGGCATTATGAATTTTTAGTCATGCCATTTGGTTTGACTAATGCTCCTGCAACTTTCCAATCTTGTATGAACAAAATTTTCCAAAAATAGTTGAGGAAGTTTGTTTTGATCTTTTTTGATGATATTCTCATTTATAGCAAATCATGGGAGGAGCATCTTAAGCACTTGGATGAGGTGCTTAGTATATTTGGGTCAGAATGCCTTTATGCCAAGGAGTCAAAGTGTGAATTTGGGTTAACGGAGCTGCTCTACCTTGGCCACATAATCAGCTCTAAGGGAGTTAGAGTTGATCCTGACAAAATTAAGGCTATTATGGACTGACCTCCACCGAAGAACGTGCCACATTTGAAGGGGTTCTTAGGACTTTGTGGATTTTATCGAAGGTTTGTCAAAGGATATTCTCACATGGCTGCTCCATTGACCAACCTCACCAAAAAGGGGGCATTTGCATGGTCTCAAAATGCTCAAGGGGTTTTTGACAAGTTCAAGCAGATCATGAGCTTGTGTCCTGTGTTGGCCTTACCAAACTTCTCCAAAACTTTTGAATTGCAGTGTGATGCTTCTAGAGAAGGGATTGAAGTTGTTCTCATGCAAGACAAGCATCCCATTGTCTTCGAGAGCAAAAAATTAAGAGTTGAAAAGTCTTATTCAATTTATGACAAAGAAATGCTTGCAATCATGCATGCATTAGCCAAGTTTAGGCAATACTTGGTTGGGAGTAAATTCATTGTTAAGATTGATCATAATAGTCTTAAACATTTCATACATCAGAAGGATTTAAACGGGAGGGAGCAGAAATGGGTGAGTAAGCTTCAAGCCCACGACTTTGACATTGAATATGTCAAAGGGAAAAATAATATTCTTGTCGATGTTTTGTCAAGAAAGCCTCATTTGTGCTCCTTAACTGAAATTTCTGCAAATTGGAAGGAGCAGATTTTAGCAGATTATGCTAAAAATTCATTTGCAACCAGCATTGTTGAAGGCACTTTGTAGGATGATAGATACAAGTTGGTTGAGGGGCTGATCCAATATAAAGGTAGAATCTTCCTGGCACCAGATTCTAAGTTTAAGAAGAAGATTTTACAGTCATTTAATGACAACCCTCTTGCTGGTCACCAAGGTTTCTTCAAGATTTACAGGCAGATCCATGAAATATTTTCATGGAAAGGGTTGAAAAATGAAGTCTTGTGTTATATAAGGGAGTGTCATGCTTGTCAAAAGAACAAAAATTAGCATGTTTTTCCTGCTGGTTACTTGCAGTCTCTGCCCATTCCAAATCAGAAATGGTAAAGTATTTCTATGGATTTTATAGTTGGGTTGCCAAAGGTGCAAGGGAGGGATTGCATCTTTGTTGTTGTGGATAGATTGACCAATTTTTCTGATTTCTTGGCCATTACCAACACTTTTACAGCAGCTGAGGTTTCTGATTTGTTCTTCCATGAGGTGTTCCGTCTACATGGGCTTCCAAAAGATATTGTAAGTGATAGAGACAATAAATTTCTAAGCACCTTTTGGCAAGAATTGTTCAAATTATGTGGTACAGTGCTTACTCCAAGCACTAGCTATCACCCACAAACTAATGGTCAGACGGATATTGTTAACAAATGGTTAGAGGACTATCTTAAAAATTATGTTTTAGGACACTAGAAGGCATGGGTGAGATGGCTCCATTTGGGTGAATATTGTTATAATTCATCTTATTATATGTCAATCAGAATGTCTCCCTTCATGACTTTGTATGGATATGAGGCTCCAAGTTTTGTTGATCTTTTGTTTGGTGATTGTAGAGCTCCACAAGCGAAGGACATGTTGCAGCAAAGTAAGGACATTCTAAGGTCTTTGAAAGACAATCTCCATCATTCTCAGAATTAGAAGTTATATGTTCACCAACAGTGTACTGAGCACTCTTTTGAGGTTGGTGACTTGGTTTATTTGAGGCTCCAACCTTATAGGAAGTCTACTCTCAAGAAGAGTGGAGTTGACAAACTTAAGCCATGGTTTTATGGGCCATTCAAGGTCATCAAAAGAGTGGGTGAAGTGGCTTATGAGTTAGAATTATCGTCAAGCAACAAGGTGCACAATGTATTTCATGTTTCCAAGCTCAAGAAGGCTCTTGGTCATAATGTTGTTGCATCTTCAGATTTGCCTCCATTGGATGGACAACTAATTTTGATTCCTGAGGCAATTATTGATTCCAGAGAACGCTCTTTGAGGAAGAGATTGATCAAAGAGTACTTGGTTAAATGGAAGAACCTACCTTTTGAGGATGCTACATGGGAGAATGAGCAGATTTTGCAGCATCTTGATTTGCGATTACTTGGGGACAAACAATTTTGGGGAGGGCGGACTGTAATGTCCCCTTCGCAGTGATGATCTTGTAATTTCAATGAACTTCAAGTTGTTTTTAAAATGGGGCCATGAAGGGGACACCTCATTAAAGCTCTTAATGTTTTATTAATGTTTAAATATTTCTTCAAAAGTGGGACGACTTGGGAAGATTATGAAGAGTTCTAATTATTTTTAAATACTTTTGAGGTTGACATCCTTTGGAGAATTTGAAGAGTTTTCTTGCTGGGAGTTATAGGTTGCTTCATTCGCCCAATTGAGCTTATATATTGATGCTTTGAGAAGAGTTGAGGATGTTTGGAAAATTTTGTAAAGTTATGTTGTTGTACTGAGTTCAAACATTGCTACGATGGTTGCGTGCTTCCTAGCTTTTTACTACCTTTCTTCAGGCCTGAAACTATAGCTTCCTAGAAGGTTACTGAAGACCATGCTTCATTCAGGAGTGTGGATAGAGCTCAAAATCTGATTTTAATTACAGGCAGGTTGCTGGTTTATAATCTGTTTATAGTTTGTATTGTTGATGTCTATGGTTGAAGCGAATTTCTGTTCGTGGCTTCGCCTCTAAATTTTATTTGGTTCTAGGTACTAGCCATGCTGTTTCTCTGTGGAGGGTGCCCAATTCTGCATAGTTTTAGATTTTATTGCTGAGTCTTTGATTTTTGAGAAAAGGTCGACCCTTCCTGGAGGCCATACCACTTCTTGGCTGCTGCATTGGGATTCGTATCATCTGTTGTTATTGTGTTTGGCTCAAATTTCCTGCTGGTGATGGGATGCTATGTTAAGAGGCTTCATTTGACTGTTGTTTTAAGCTTTTTAGAGCTATATTGAAGGAATTGTTTCCATTTTGGTGAATTCTTACCTTTCTGGTCTGATTTATGTGTTTTGCTGTTTCTAATCAGACTTTAGTTAATTCTGGTTTTTTGTTTATGTGAGGCTAAAATCAGATTGTATACATTGTTAAAGTTAAGGATAGTATTCTTAATTCATTGGTTATGTTTGGCCTTCATTCTAATTTGTTTTGTAGCTGAAATTCATTCATTGGAAGGCTGGTTAGTAGTACTAACAGTCAATAATTTATTGCTGCATTTTATATGTTTGTAATTACTCCCATTGAAAAGTGGTTGAGTTAAATAATTTACTTTCAGCACTTGTTTATTTCCCCCTGTTAAAATGATTAAATTTCTTTCAGATTATAACCAGAATGTTGAACTTGATAAATATGAAGTTGATGCCAAATCAATATTAAAAAATACTGATCATGAATTCACAAGTCTGAATTTTTCCTTAATGGTATTCGATCTACAAGAGCAGAACATTTATTGATTTCAATGTCTTCAAATGTAGATCGGATCTGCATTAAGTATCAAATGGGAGACACGTTCTATGAACGGACATGTCTCCATGAAGTGGAGGCATGTCTACTCATGGGACATGTCTCTTGGATTGTGCCAATTCGACTAACTAAACACCTGATCCTTAAATCGGAGTTAGTTACTTAATAAACATAAATGCTTACTAAGTTTGATTTTATTTTATTTTGCACAAATAAATTATATCCAATCTGGAAATGATCACCGATAATGATGCTTGATTGGGATCCTATATGAAACATGAAATTCTAATAATCTGCAGTTAATAACCTCTAAATGCAGATCGATAGTTGTCATGTCCCCATCCTAGTCAGCACAGTTGGTGACGAGGTTAGCCTATCATTAGATCCTCGTAGGCTGACAGGAGTGTTCAGAGGATCTTGTTTGGCAGTTGCTCAGTGTTGGTTAGCTCCAGAATTGCAGTATGTCAGGTTGGGCCTTCGCAGAATCTTCCGGAGAGCTTTTTCAGGGAACTTTCTATTTTTAGAAAGTTAGGTCAAACGGGAGCTGCTATTTCGGGCAGGGCACCTAGTGCAGTTATTGAGCTCAGATTCGACCCAGTTCAGTAGTTGATTGATTTGACGGAGAAATAAGGAGTAATTACTTAGTTATTAAATATTTAATAATTTGACTTTATAATAAAGTCACTTTATTGAAATATTAAAATATTTAATTATTTGGCTTAATTATAAAGTATTTAATTATACTTTATAATATATTATTAAAATGTGACTTAATGAGTATTTAATGCTCATTTTAAGTGGACGCCAATAATTAATCAATTCTCCTAAGTCAAAAGGTGAAAATTAAATCATTTATTTAAATGATTTATTAAAAAGGAGAATAGGTCGAATTTTCTCAAGGAGCAATATATTCCTTTCACAGGCAAAATCGAACTATCATGTTATTATTCAATTTTGTCTTGATTTTTGCTCTGAGCATTGGAGTTTGCAAACCCTAGGGTTTCTGGCAAACGATCGTTTCTGGAGAACGAAAACTCTTCAGGAATCAGGTAGACTGAGGCTGTGAAATATCAGTTGAAGCTGGCACTTGGTGATTTCATCCAGAGATCACAGTTTGAGAATATTGGATTATTTTAGCAGAGATTTACAAAGAATATCATCAGGCAGTAAAGGCGAATTCTTCAGAGATCATTCATTTGAGATTTGGCACATATTTCCAAAAGCCGTACATCATTTATTACTGCTGCAGACAGGCCGTACTCTGTACCTGCAGGCCGTACTTATTTCTTTCAGAGATTCTTTCCTGGCTTTCAGTTTCTGGCACACTGTCTTAGGCGTTGGCTTGTATTGATCAAAAACTGGAGATCTTGCATAGCGCTTCAGGAGTTAGAGATTCCTTCTTGTTTCTGGCCGTACCCTACTGTTTTAATGACAGCCGCCACCAGGTTCTTTTGGAATTAATTTATTTCATGTTCATTTATCAGTTTCCTTCATTGTAAAAGTTCTGGAAAAAATAATAAACAGTGCGCCTATGATCTCTGGCATATCTAATGTCATTCTGAGAAGATTTAGATTTGTTTTGAATTTTTTATGAATTTATTAAGCTTTCTTAGAAAAATCGCAATTTCCTATTTTGCCTGTTAAAACCTCAAAAACACAAAAAAACAAAAAAAATTGCAAAAACAATACAAAAACATTCAGGGTTTGAATCAGAGAACCACCAGGGTTCCGACAATAGTATACTTGGAATGTAGTAGATTCCGATATAAATGATAATATATACAGTTAAAATATATGTGTGTATACATATGTCAATACATATTGACATATATACACACACACATATGATCATCATTTCTATATCTGACCGAAGCTACCATAATTCAACATCCCCCATTGAATAAGTGGTAGAGCGGAATTCATGGTTGATTATCTGCCTACTTTGTATTTACTTTATTCATGATCGGCTAGCCACTTATAGGAGCTTTGTAACTTTCTTTCCAGTTGCTAACAATCCCTAGCACCATATGCTATCACCTCGCCCACATTGGGATCTTGGTGAACATTCTTGGTGAAGGGTTACTTTTCCAAGCTGGTTATCTTTGGAGCTAACGCTAATCAATGGTTTGGTGTTGATATTGTGTTGATTAAAATCAAAAATACTAAGGGGGAATATTACATGTAATTGCCACTTTTTTGGTCTTGGGTGGAGATTTGGAGGGACTTAACCATCTTCAATTTTGAGGTAGAAACATCAAATGACTTCACCATCTTTTAATATGCAAGCCAAAACTTTTGGTTGGCCAAACCATTCCCAATGTTTGCCTAAGACAAAGCGTAATTCTTCAAAGTAAGACAAGTTACCATTGTTATAAACACTGGTGGAGATCTTTAGTGGGTCAGCCATCTCTAGCAAGGGCCATTATCATTTTTTCCACTTCTTTATGATCTGCCACTAAACCCTGGTAGTTTCCCTTGTGACACATGCTTATACTATAGAAAAACAAGAGGGACAACACAATAGCACCATCAACCGATAGTGTTTTAAATCTATTTAATACATGTGATGAACCATATATATATATCAATGAAACAATGGAGAAGAAAACACAAATAAGAAAACCATATGAACATCAAATGTATAAGGAGAAACTCTTTTGCAAAAAAAAAATTAACACCAAAGAGAGACAAGCCGATATTAATTCTCAACAATGAGTGCATCAATAAAATAACTTATCCCTCTAAAAATGTTCTCGCAACATAACAGTACTTGCAAAAGAATTTATGAATTCAGTATCCGATGCCTACAATATATAGGAAAATCGAAAACTAGAAACAAGAGTCAAAGTCATGGGCCCATAACTAAGCATCCATCTCCCTCATGCAAAAATCCAATGCCTGATAGTCACAGTCAAGCATCTTGGAATAGTAACTCCTCTTATGGTCTTAATGCATCATAGATTTTGCCATAACCATCATATTGACCAATTTCCCAATCCTACATCCTCCATGATAGCAGCCAATGCCTTGTCATGGCACCTATCTTGGGAAGATCCTCTATAACTCCAATTTTTTATGTTTTCCAAGGAACCTCCTATTCAATGTCTTCTTACACAATAATCAAAGACTAAAGTATCCCAAAGAATAAATAATGTCCCCACTCACATGAATGTCCAGCTTTTCCCACTTGATGATGTTTGGAAATCATACACTATTGATCATCTACATAATTAAATACAATTAACAAGATTTAGGATCTGCAAGGTGAATGGCTTACCTAATCCTTACATTTACTGCTCTAACCATGTTTTCTTTTTATGACAAACACTTTAAAATGGCTGAACTGCATCAAGCACACACTTTGCTTGCATTAGCCAATTTTTTGATCTTTCATAACATGGTTAAGTTTGTCCCAGCATGTACTTATCACAAGTTTGCCACTTTTCCACTTATTCAAAAATCAAAAACTTGGCTATGCCATTCAGGCACGTGCTTTGCTTACTTCAGCCAATTTAAATGGAACTTCCATCTTTCTTTTTAGGTAGAATTGTCATCCACCCTTGCCACCTAAACATGGGCGGAAATATTATTTCATGCTACTGTAGGCAGAATTTCCTATCGAATGAACCAAGGCGGAATTTCTGAACAACTCAACCATGTAAAAAGTGTGCCACTTTAGTTATGCAAGGCAGAACTAGAAAACACAAGCACAATTGTAAGGCAGAAATATTGGCAACACTACCACTTTTATAACCCCGAGCAGAACTTTTGACTGCAGTAGCCATGTTTAAGATGCAAAGCATAAGTTTTAAGTGGCAAAGCCCACTAATAAAGTGCGCCCATATCCATGACAGCCATTTTCATATTTTTCTCGTCATTTTCATACTTTTCCTTCTTTCAATGCAATCAACAACCTTTGAACCCTGTCAGTGTTTCTATTTAGAACACTGCAACCTCCATCAATCTGTAAAAGTCATTAGTCAATAAAAAAGATTATGACACAACAACCTTGCAAACCAAATGGAAAGACCACAAATTGAACATGGTTAATACACAATGACAATCAATCTTGATGACAAAGGAAAAAAGCAAGTATGGACATTGAGTTTTGTAGGGGTGCAACACTATATCCCTTCCATTTTTCATTAAGTGACCAAAAGGTACCTTTTAACCTACTAGGATCTCTTTCACCCTCAAAAGCACTTATTTTGAGCTGTTCAGCCCTTAATTCACTTGAAATTCACTCAAAAGTGACATTTCTCCTCATCGGTGCACACTTGGGTACCAAGAAGACATTTTTCAGTGTTTTGACCTCTGAGTATGACATTCACAACAAATCACTCATGTACCTTTTCCCAACCTGAAATTGCTTTCAAGTACCTTTTCCTTTGTCAAGATGCAATTTGGAAACCCTGCTTATGATTTCTTTGCTTTGACACTTGCTACCTTTCCTCGTATCTGAATTTCTTGTATTAACCTTGTCTAGAACACTTAAAATACTCCTCTTGTAGGCCCTATAAAGGTGTTAGCTTGAATTGACAATGATGGCATTAACAATTACAAGGAACAAGGACTTAAATTTGACTTACAAACGAGAAATGACTAACTTGTGGCTTAAAATTTGACTTGGTGCAAAAATTTCTGTATGGGTACAACATAGATATGTGGAGTTATAAGTAGAATAGGGAAAACAAGTACATTGGGACTTAAAAATGATTAAAACATCCTAAGGTCAGACCAGTTGAAAAATTCGTTCTAGTGACAGTTTCAGCAAGGGACAACAATGGCATTATGAAATTGGGTTATTATGAAGAGTTTGTTACATACAAAACCATTCTATAAGGGACAAAGTAGCAGAACCGAGCATCTAATGGGAAGTTGAATCAATTCTTATTTCATCTCTTCATATGAGAGGCATTTAGAATCCTCCATACAATTCATTTGCTCATTCATTAGCACAAATATATCCATGTGGGTCATGACAAGGGTTTCAAAGGTTGGTTGTTGAATTCATGAGGAAATTAAGGCTCTAATTAACGGCTTTTGTGGTTGAAGATGATTGCACATTTGAGAATAGCTGAGAAAAGCAATCAAACATGTTGACTAAGCAAGTTATCCACACGAAGGCAAGCCCCAAGGGCAGTGTAGAGGTGCTAACAAAAGCTATAATGAATGTTAAGGTTCAAATTAAGCAATTGGCTTTTAGGAATTTGTAAAACGATGGTAAAGATGAGAAAGCTTAGAGTTACACTTTCAAAGTTTTCCCACATTGGATTTATCTAGGGTAACTCCTTGTTTTCATCTCTTTCCAAGTGCATTTGATTCATTTGCTTGCCTAATTCCATTCAATGCAAGAATCTCATAGACTTGAGCACTTAAGGAAGAATTTAATTGATGTGTTTATCAGATTACATTGTTACAATCATAATACTTGTTTATAGCAGCAAATATAAGTTGAAATCAATATCACATAATGAAATATGCTAACCAATTTTTTTGATGAAATTACACAACATAACCAGCAATAGTTAACTGGATTAGCGTTAGCATCAAACTGAAAACTGATCTTGAAATGAAAACTACTCAACGCCAAGAATGTGCACTCAAGATCCCACTGAGGGCGAGTTGCTAACATATGACGGAGTGTTGAATTGAAAACTAGAAACTGATAGGCGGATAACCAGCCATGAAAAACATTTCCACACTACCACCAAACAGTGGGGGGAAAGATTACAATAAAAACAATTCGTCCGCTGCGGCAGGCATCCACAGAGCTGTGGGGATTCACCACTATGAATGGGTACAAAGTGTTACAATCAATTTAACCACACTGGCGGTAAACCATCCAGGAGAACTTATGTGAGAAGATAAAGAAGGAATTGCAACATTTAAAACTGGAACAGTACTACTGTTTACAGTTTGTACAAATGAGAAATAAGCTGATATTACATAGGAATTACAATAATCTTCAAACACATGAATATTAGATGCTTTTCAAATGATTATTTATCTCTCTAACAGCTGATAATGAATCAGAAATCAGAACTTCTAAAATCTGATACAAAAACTGTAAACTGGAAATATCAATCTGCAACTATGAGAATCAATGAAATGTTCATAACTCACTTAATTCACCTCCGAATTGAATGCCGTCTTTTGCTGTGTATTCCTAGAAAGTAGGCGAACATTTTCTGATCATCAAACTGCCACCAAACAGCAGCTTTATTTCCGGCACAAATCCCAATGCTTCCTTGAATGGTACGACCTTGAGAAGGGGCGATTTTAGCTTTTAAAATTGCAGACTTCAAATTAAAATCCAAAACTTTGCAAGAGGGCGCGCCTTGGCATAACAATCACTCAGCAAAAATACCCATAACCAAATTAATTTTATTTAGAGAGTTGCGAACATAATCCACTCTCAGCTGTAGAAATATCAGCAACTTCAAAAATCTGGAAATTCTTCAAAACTTCAACTATAAGCACAAATCTGCTAGTCTGGATGAGAAGCAGCAAAAACCAACTAGGTGTTGTATTTCAAACACGAAATTGGATAATGGCTAGGAGGTAGCATCCTCGAAGCATGAGTTCAAATGTCATTCCGACAGCATAACAGTATGATAACATGAATGGATGAAAAGCTGGAGCAAAAGCCTTCATTAAATAAGAGCTCATAACTATCCAAATTCCTGAGAAGCATATCAAAGGACACAGGAGACCTTTCAAATTCCCAAAACCATTCAACTTCTCAAGATGGCGTCCAAAAAGTTTCATAAGAAATTCACTTTATTTAAAAATTCACTTTTATAAAAGTGGCGTCCACTTTTCCAAGGCATAATATTCTTCACAAATATTATTAAAACTTCACATGAAGGCGTCACCCTTCAAGGTCCCCTTTTTAAACACAACTTAAAGCTGTTCAACTAGGCTAAGGGGGTCAACTGCAAAATATAACTTTGATGCCTTAATTCATCATAAAAGTGCCTTAAGAGGATAAACAAGAACTGCAAATACATGCTCCAACTGGATATGAAGTACTGAAAGCTTACAAACTCCAAACTGCTTAAAATAGAATTTACTATAAATAGTAAACTCTCAGAAAATGCCGAGGAACCTCAGAACTGGAAACCCTAATTTTACCTCATACATGCCTACAGGCTTCTGAAATAGGCGGATGAGTGTCAGAACAAATTACTGATGAGAAGGGGACATTACAGTCTGCCCTCCTCGAAATTGCTTGTCCTCAAGCAACTGAAAAGATGGATGCAACAAAATTTGTTCTCCTTCCCACGTGGCATCTTCAATAGGCAAATTCCTCCATTTAACCAAATATTCTTTGATTGTCCTTCTCCTCAAAGAACGTTCTCTAGTATCAAGGATTTCTTCAGGAACCAACACCAACTGACCTTCCTCATCCAATGGAGGTAATTCTGATGTAGCCACTACATTGTGTCCAATTGCCTTCTTGAGGCGTGACACATGAAAGACATTATGTACTTTGCTTTTAGCTGGAAGTTCCAACTCATAAGCAACTTCACCAATTCTCTTGGTGACTTTGAAAGGACCATAAAAACGTGACTTCAACTTTTCCGCACCACTTTTCTTGAGAGAAGATTGTCTATATGGCTGAAGCCTCAAATAGACCATGTCCCCAACTTCAAAAGACCTCTCAACACGCTGCTGATCAGCGTATAACTTCTGCTGATTTTGAGCTTGTTGCAAATTTTCCTTGAGGGATTTCAAGATGTCTTGGCTCTGTTGTAACATATCTAGTGCTTGGGGAGCTCTACTATCACCAAACACTAAATCAACAAAATTAGTAGCTTTATAAGCATAAAGTGCCATAAAAGGTGACATCTTAATTGACATGTGATAAGAAGAGTTATAACAATACTCTCCTAAATGAAGCCATTTAATCCAAGCTCGCTGCTGTCCTGAAACATAGTTCCTTAGGTAGCCCTCTAACCACTTGTTAACAATTTCTGATTGCCCATCTGTTTGTGGATGATAACTAGTGCTTGGAGTAAGCACTGTCCCACTCAATCTGAAGATCTCTTGCCAAAAAACACTTAGGAACTTGCTGTCCCTATCACTGACAATAGTTTTAGGCAACCCATGCAAACGGAAGACCTCTCTGAAAAACAACTCAGCCACTTGAGCTGCTGTAAATGAAGTAGTGACAGCAAAGAAATGAGCAAATTTTGTTAATCTATCAACCACAACAAAACTACAATCACGTCCTTGCACCTTGGGCAACCCTGTGATGAAATCCATGGCAATACTCTCCCATTTCTGATTCGGAATGGGCAAAGGCTGAAGTAGACCAGCTGGATAAGAGTGTTCATTCTTATTTTTTTGACAAATCGGACACTCTCTAATGTAGTTCAAGACTTCTTCTTTCAACCCTTTCCAAGTGAATCTTTCACGAATCTGCTTATAAGTCTTGAAAATCCCTTGATGACCAGCAAGGGGAACATCATGAAAAGATTGTAAAATCTTCTTTTTAAGCTTAGATTCTTGCACTAAAAAGATTCTATCTTTATAGTAAATTAACCCATCAACCAACTTATACCTTTTATCAACCAAATGACCTTCTAACAAGCTGGTTGCAAACTGATTTTTAACATAATCAGCAGCAATTAACTCCTTCCAATCTGCTGATAACTCACAAAGTGACTGCAAATGAGGCCTTTTTGAAAGAGCATCAGCCACTATATTATTTTTTCCTTTGACATATTCAATGTCAAAGTCATATGCTTGGAGCTTACTTACCCACTTCTGCTTCCTTTCATTCAAATCCTTTTGGCGCATGAAATGTTTAAGACTATTGTGGTCAGTCTTAACAACAAATTTACTTCCCATCAAGTATTGACGGAATTTAGACAAAGCATGCATGATGGCAAGCATCTCTTTGTCATAGATAGAGTAAGTTTTTTCTGCCCCTCTCAACTTCCGGCTCTCGAAGACAATAGGATGTTTGTCTTGCATTAGAACAGCTCCAACACCTTCACTTGAAGCATCACACTGTAATTCAAAAGGTTTTGAAAAATCCGGGAGTGCCAACACTGGACACGAACTCATGATTTGTTTAAACTTATCAAAAACTTCTTGTGCTTTCTTAGTCCAAAGGAAAGCTCCTTTCTTTGTAAGATCTGTGAGAGGTGCTGCTTGATGTGAATATCCTTTCACAAATCTTCTATAAAATCCACATAACCCTAAAAATCCTCTCAAATGAGAAATATTCTTTGGAGTTGGCCAATCAAGAATGGCCCTTATCTTTTCTGGATCCACTTTCACACCCTTTGAACTGATAATGTGACCAAGATATAAGAGTTCTGTCAACCCGAACTCACACTTTGATTCTTTGGTGAACAAACATTCCGCCTCTAAAATACTAAGCACTTCTTCCAAATGCTTAAGGTGCTCTTCCCATGACTTACTGAATATGAGAATGTCGTCGAAGAAGATGAGCACAAACTTCCTCAACTACTGTCTAAATATCTTGTTCATACAAGATTGAAATGTAGCTGGAGCATTTGTCAAACCAAAAGGCATGACAAGAAATTCAAAATGCCCAAAATGGCATCTAAACGCTGTCTTCTCTATATCCTCCTCCCTCATTCTGATTTGGTGATAGCCTGAACGAAGATCAATCTTCGAGAAGAACATGGCCCCATGGAGCTCATCAATAAGCTCATCAATCCTAGGAATAGGATATCTATTCTTGATAGTTTTCTGATTCAATGCGCGATAGTCAACACACATACGCATTGTGCCATCTTTCTTTTTGACCAGCACCACTGCAGAAGCAAAAGGACTCTTGCTTGGTCTAATGAAACCATTCTCCAATAGCTCCTTGATAGCTTTTTCAATCTCATCTTTCTGCTTCTTTGGATAACGGTAGGGTGTAGTCATGACAGGCTTTGCTCCTTCTTCTAACTCAATTATATGCTCAGAACCTCTTTCAGGAGGTCTTCCAGGAGGTAGGCTTCCAAAGACTTTGCTCTTCTTCGAAAGTAAGGCTTGAATATCAGGGTGATATTGCCTTTTCTCCTCTACCGGATCAGCTGGTAGAACCATACATTCAACAACCCATTCAACCTGATCGTGATGGATCAGCCTTTCCATTCTTTTCAAAGACACAATTCGAGGGCCTCCATTTGACATCCCTCTTAGAACAACCTTCCTTCCATTAGACTGAAATTTCAGCTCCATAGTTTGCAAATTCAATGTGATCTCACCAAGAGATCGCAGCCATTGTATGCCCAACACAACATCAGTGTCTCCTATTCCCACCACATAAAAATCATCTTTAATCTCATGATTCCCCAATTGCAAAGAGAGGTTAGGAATCTTCCTTGTGCAAGACATAGTAAAACCATCAACAACCATTACCTTGAAACCATCAAATTCTTCAGTCTTCAAACCTTTTCTAGCAACTAGTCCTTCATCAATAAAATTGTGAGTTGCTCCGGTATCAATTAGAGCAACTATCCTTTGTGAATTTACAACTCCATGAACCCTAAAAGATTCATTTTTTTGAAAACTTGATAGTTGTGCGAAAGCACTACCATCTCCCACCTCTTCAGACTTGTCTTCTGGATCTTCTTCACCTTCACCACTTGCTGATTCATATTGCTGATCAGACGAATCAGATTCTGATCCATAATCAGAATAGCCCTCCATTCGATTTGCTTTGCCTCTTCCATAGCAATGGTGAGTTACAAGACTCGCCCAAACTCGGCGAGTACTCGCGAGTCCCGAGGCGAGTGACCCTAAACGAGTCCCAGAGACTCGGCTCCCGAGTACTCGCCGGACTCGGCAGACTCGCCGAGTTTTGTGCCTCAGACTCGGCCATTTTAAGTAAATTTTTTTTTAAAAATTGCAATCTTTAATTTACAATTTTTTTAATTATATGGTGTGCGTTGCCCCTCGCCCCTCGACCGCCCCGCGTTGGGCGGATCCACTAGGGATGCCCCCCCCCGCTACCCCCAGACCCCAAGGGGCACTACCCCTCGATCCTGTTGGGGTGTTTCCCCCAAAACCTCATCAAACTATAGGTCTAAGCATGTTATAGGCCAATGATGAATCATGATCATTAAACCTACAAAATACATATCCCCTGTTGCAAATCTTTGCATCTTTTGCAGTCAAAGCCATAATCAAGGATTATCTTGTTCCATACATTAGACAACAAAGCATGCAGTCTTGAAGGCTACAATAAAATTTTAATAATAAATTCCTCATTTGAATATACACACCAATCATTGAGATGCAAGCAAATATCATGGCTACATCATCATCTATGACCTATCTTAGACACTAGCGCATGACTTGTCGTGATGTTGGGATGAGTAATGCAAGCTCTTTTGAGCCATAGACTTATATTTTTAATTTTCATATTTGTTTTGATGCCATGGATTTCATATTCCATGAGTTTTGTATACATTTGACAATATTTATATATTTGAATGTGTTATTTCCTTCAGCTAAAATTTGTGTTTATACTTATGTGATCGATGTATGTTTGTGTATGAGATCATAGTAATTTCTATTTGATGATGTTATTGTGTCTTTAAGGTTTATTTATTAAAGGGTGCGTGAAACAAGTGTTAAATCCTTAAAAATCTCTGAATTTCTTGGGTTTTTCTATTTGCCGAGTCTGCGCCGAGTCTGGGCTCCGAGTCCGAGTTCGAGTCAAAAATTGGCTTGCCGAGTCCGAGGCGAGTCCGAGTCTTGTAACTATGGAACTTCTGATCCTTTTGTGATTTTTCTTTTTTTCTGGCCCTTCTTATATTCTTCTATCCAGTTTGGTGCTCTTTATGCTTGCCTATTTTATGCATTGATTTTCTTTTGAAACATCTTAGCTCCAGAATTTCCTCGTCTACAATACTAGAAACCTCATTTAACCCATATATTATTTTTTGGAAGAAAGTAGAGGATTTGCAATGCATGATTGACAATTGGCTTGCATGTTCTTATGCACGATTCACATATGGGGATTTACTTTTCCTTACATGCCATTCTTAAGTATGCTCTTGAAACAGCAATCTAAGGCTGCAAAATGACGTTACCACATGCCATCTACATCATATCCATTATGCAATCATATATATGCTCCCATACATATCTACATTATTACAGAAAATATCTCTTTCCCCCTCTATGCTACATCAACAAGTGATTCTTAATTATTCAATGAGACCAACAGTGCAACAAAGCCTATGCTGATTCTTTAACTTATGTGTAATGTCCCCTTCTCATCAGTAATCTGTTCTGACACTCATCCGCCTATTCCGGAAGCCTGTAGGCATGTATGAGGTAAAATTAGGGTTTCCAGTTCTGAGGTTCCTTGGCATTTTCTGAGAGTTTACTATTTATAGTAAATTCTATTTTAAGCAGTTTGGAGTTTGTCAGCTTTCAGTACTTCATATCCAGTTGGAGCATGTATTTGCAGTTCTTGTTTATCCTCTTAAGGCACTTTTATGATGAATTAAGGCATCAAAGTTATATTTTGCAATTGACCCCCTTAGCCTAGTTGAACAATTTTAAGTTGTGTTTAAAAAGGGGACCTTGAAGGGTGATGCCTTCATGTGAAGTTTTAATAATATTTGTGAAGAATATTATGCCTTGGAAAAGTGGACGCCACTTTTATAAAAGTGAATTTTTAAATAAAGTGAATTTCTTATGAGGCTTTTTGGACGCCATCTTGAGAAGTTGAATGGTTTTGGGAATTTGAAAGGTCTCCTGTGTCCTTTGATATGCTTCTCAGGAATTTGGATAGTTATGAGCTCTTATTTAATGAAGGCTTTTGCTCCAGCTTTTCATCCATTCATGTTATCATACTGTTATGCTGTCGGAATGACATTTGAACTCATGCTTCGAGGATGCTACCTCCTAGCCATTATCCAATTTCGTGTTTGAAATACAACACCTAGTTGGTTTTTGCTGCTTCTCATCCAGACTAGCAGATTTGTGCTTATAGTTGAAGTTTTGAAGAATTTCCAGATTTTTGAAGTTGCTGATATTTCTACAGCTGAAAGTGGATTCTATTCGCAGCTCTCTAAATAAAATTAATTTGGTTATGGGTATTTTTGCTGAGTGATTGTTATGCCAAGGCGCCCCCTCTTGCAAAGTTTTGGATTTTAATTTGAAGTCTGCAATTTTAAAAGCTAAAATCGCCCCTTCTCAAGGCCGTACCATTCAAGGAAGCATTGGGATTTGTGCCAAAAATAAAGCTGCTGTTTGGTGGCAGTTTGATGATCAGAAAATGTTCACCTACTTTCTAGGAATACACAGCAAAAGACGACATTCAATTCGGAGGTGAATTAAGTGAGTTATGAACATTTCATTGATTCTCATAGTTGCAGATTGATATTTCCAGTTTATAGTTTTTGTATCAGATTTTAGAAGTTCTGATTTCTGATTCATTATCAGCTGTTAGAGAGATAAATAATCATTTGAAAAGCATCTAATATTCATGTGTTTGAAGATTATTGTAATTCCTATGTAATTTGCAGCTTATTTCTCATTTGTACAAACTGTAAACAATAGTACTATTCCAGTTTTAAATGTTGCAATTCCTTCTTTATCTTCTCACATAAGTTCCCCTGGATGGTTTACCGCCAGTGTGGTTAAATTGATTGTAACACTTTGTACCCACTCATAGTGGTGAATCCCCACAGCTCTGTGGATGCCCGCCGCAACGGACGAATTGTTTTTATTGTAATCTTTCCCCCCACTGTTTGGTGGTAGTGTGGAAATGTTTTTCATGGCTGGTTATCCGACTATCAGTTTCTAGTTTTCAATTCAACACTCCGTCATATGTTAGCACCTCGCCCTCAGTGGGATCTTGAGTGCACATTCTTGACGTTGAGTAGTTTTCATTTCAAGTTCAGTTTTCAGTTTGATGCTAATGCTAATCCAGTTAACTATTGTTGGTTATGTTGTGTAATTTCATCAAAAAAATTGGTTAGCATATTTCAGTGGTATCAGAGCAGAAGACCCTGCCATCTTGTGGCAATTTGCAGTTGGTTAACTGATGAGTGAAAGAGACACTAGGCCATACACCAGAAATCAAGCTAGAAATCAGCATCAGTTTCCGCCCGTTCCATAGGCAGAGACCTTCTCAGGAGTCCTAAGAGATCTTGGTAAAACAGTGGAAGGTTCAGATAATTCAGTGGAAGTGGTTGAACAGACAGTTGTAATAATGTCAGACACTGTAAGGAGAGATAATGAAGAGAGGGACAGAGTTGAGAAGAAGTTTGATGGGATGATAGATATGATGTTCCGATTATTGTCCAAGTTGGACCAGCAAGCAGCTCAGAATATCATTCAGCCCCAAAATAACTCAATTGGAGAAAGTAGTGGAGTTAATGGGAATAACAATAGTGGCAGTCCTGAGGTGAATACAAGAGACAGAATTGTGGGTCAGCATACTACAATTCATAGTGGGTCATCCTCTAGACCCCTTTTTCCCGTCTTCACACCAAGGGAAGAGCAACCACCAGTTGAAGCTGCACCAAACTTTGCTGATGATGCACGTCAAGCTTACATGGAGTACATTTCTTTACCTCTTGATTTGAGAGGTACATGGACCTTTGATCAATACATGAATCAAAGGAGCCGAAGAAATGGAGGAAGGACTGAACAACGTCCTATGGCACCTAGAAATGACTTCTACCAAGCATTGGGAAAGATTACTATGGAACATTTTGATGGTAGTCATAAGTGTATAGCCAGATCATGGGTACAGAAGTTAGATAACTACCTCTCTCTCAGACCCATGCTGGAAGAAGATGCTATCAAATTTGCTACCTTGCATTTAGATGGGATAGCTCATGAATGGTGGACTCATGGTTTGGTCACCCTTGGCCATAACCTCGTTCGCACATATGGAGAGTTTACCAATAAGTTGATTGAAAGATTTGATACCAAAGATCCAAAATTGAGATTTAGAGAATTGGCACAATTGAAACAGCAAGGATCTTTAGAAAGCTATGTGGCTGATTTTCAGAGGTTGTCAGTAATGGTGCCTAACATTACTGAAAGAAGACTTGTAGTTCTTTTTGCTGAAGGTTTAATGGAGCCTTTGAAGGGTTGGGTCAAAGCATTTGATCCACCAACGTTAGATGAAGCTATCAAGAAAGCTAGGAGCATGGAGTTGGCAGCCCCAAGGCCTAAGTTTCACTCAAAACCATTCAGCCATAAGAAAGATAAAAAGCCTTCTTCAAATCTGCCCAAGAAGTTTCCACCAAGGTTGTCAGAAGAGCTCAAAGAACAGCTTAGAAAAGATGGAGTTTGTTACACTTGCCGTGATCCTTGGGTTGTTCAGAACATAAGGAAAAAACATTAAGTGGAGCAGACCAATATTGGATCAAAAATTATTATTTTAGATTTCAATATATGTCATTGGAGAAAACAAAAGAGTCAAAGCTATCAACGCACTTGAGACAACTTTGTAAAATTAGTAGTTGTGAATAATAACAGTCATCGCTACATACCCAAGGATCAAGGTGTAAGTATCTGGAAAAATAGAGCAAAGGAATGTTCACACAGTTTCCATAAAGCAAGCAAACTCTGTTCAAGAATAGCATATTGAGAGATACAAAGACATGCATTAGATCTTGATAATATTAATACACTTATGAAAGCAGATTTTACAATGTTAAACAGGATTATCCAAAAATGTTATGCCAGATTTAGAGTGTTTATTGAGGAGAAACCTTTCAGAGGGTAACATATTTCAAAAGATGAGTAGCAGTCACTAAAATAGTGAAATGTACTCTAACCAAGGCAAAGAATGTAAATAAGATAAATATAATGGCAAGTTCATGTAGTGATTGGAAGTTAAAATGGACAGAGGACAACCCACTTTCACAGACAATATAACCTTGGTTGGATGGCAATATAGTGTTGTTAGCGCAGAAAGAATAAGGATGACAAGTTTTCACAAAACAAGGTTACCTTAGGTGCTGACTTAGCCATATGATGATAAAGTGAGCCAAAAGAAAGTGAACTGGAATTTATTGAGAAAAGAACTCAATTTTAAATGAGGGCATTAGCCCTAAATTGGTTATCTTATTGATCTTTTCCCTCTGCAGTTCTGATGTATAAGGAGACTGATCTATCATTGTATGCCATTATAAAAATTAATCAATACTGTTGGGGTCTTCCAAGTAAGCATGCTTTTAGATAAGCCAAAAGGATTTGATTTGGTTATTCAAGTTGCCCTGTATATATTGTATAAGAAGCTTTACACTTTGTCACATGTACACTGGAAGCATCTTTTCTTTCTTGACTACTTAATATTTTACTGAAATTGCTGGGGATCCAGATTCAGCATAATGGTTTCAAAATTTTATGATCACCATGGATATTTAATATTAAGGTGAGAAGCTTGAAAGCTACCAACAATGGCAACTGCTAATCAAACCAATTAATCATGAACTTTGCAGGATTAAATAGCCAATCGTTGTCCAATTCCATCATCATCAACACCATTTCTCGTAAATAATAGGCATAGTAAGTTGAAACAGAGACCCTACAAGTAATAATTCATAAAAGTGCATAACTATCTAGTATCAGTGGGATATGATTGTCCTTCCTGATTTTTCTTTGCGATGGAAAGAAACTAAAAACTGCATTAATCAACTGATCTATTTAACACTTTGATAATCTCCACAAATTACAACCATCAACACCTAATCACTCAATGATTACTTGAGAATGCAAAATCAAATTCAAAAATATCAAGTTGTTCCTCCATAGCAGCTCATAAGTTAATAAGATGGTCTGTGCTCTGATGTATTATTTTTCCTGAGTTTGGATACTCTAATTGACACTGTAGTTCCTCACATTTTTCACAGATCTGAAGTTCAGCTCCATTTTTAGACGTCCAGTCTGCTTAGAGATGCAAGGTGAATATCTCATCTCTTCTGAGATACACATGGTTCTTTAGCAGGTCTAATACGGTTTAGAGATGTAAGGAACTTTCCATACAGAAACTAACTTTTTGCAGTAAGAAAGTGCTCAATATAGGTTCATCCAATAATTGTCTTCTTCTTGCTTTTCAATCTTTGAGAAAAATAATGCTATAAGAGGTCTATGATAAGCCTTGCAATAATATGTCAGTTTGCTATCAGACTACAGGGACCATTTTTTACCAATCTCACTCCAACCTTTGGGACCGAGAGCAAGGTGACTTATTAATCATCACCCTCCTATCCCACTTTAGGTAAAAATCAAAATGCATCATTCCCTGTCCCATATACATAAGAAGAGTAGATGATTGGGTGAAGGTTACAACACACTAATAGGATAGATACTATTTTCTCCAAAATTGATAAACAAATTTAGGATTAGCCAATGTTTATGTATATAATCTTGCTACCATAGTACTTGAGCTTTTGCACATGCTTTTTGAAAAAGTTAAACTTTATGATGCTAGGAGAAAAAAAATCAGCTTTTGTATAGACAAGCCAAGACCAAAATCACCCCAAAAGACATAAAAAGGACTGATCCAATGAAAGCTTGTGTCCCATTCCAAGTTCATACTTGCAGATCTAATCCCTTCCTCTCTAAATATACTTTATTTCATAATTATAAAAAAATGAATTGAATTCAATGTACTACACAGGCCCAAGATTCCATTCATCTAGTCATTTGAAAATGTTCACTTTTTCAATGCCCTGCTTTCTCGAGCTTGTGAAGATAAGATGACGATTACTAAAATACTCTTCAGATTTCAAGCCAAGTTTGCAGGGCTGAATAATGAGGAATTATCTATGACTAAAGTCTGTGCATCTATGGAATCAAACATCTAATTGTAGATATATGCCAAGAATAATTGAAAAAGAGAAATGTTAATAAGGTACTGATGTACCCAAATATTCAATGTGCTCAAGAAAAGAGACCCTTGACATAAGGTTTCATCATAGAATATGTCTCAATTCAAAAGCGAACCCAAATACAATATCTTTGTATCTCATGTGCTGTTAATGCTCCATACATGTCCGTATCTATAATCTCTTATCTAATAATATTGGAGTGAGAACTCTTCACTCACAAATTACAATTCAATAGACAAGTTATCCAGTATAAATTGACCCAAAATCACCTATTGTATAACCTCCATATACATCATAGTCTTTTGGGCCCAAGCACATTACATGCAATCACTAATAGCATGCTTAATCACCAAAGTACGTGAGGAACAGGAGTATCAATGAGGAAGAAAAACTCTAAAATAAACATATATATCCATCAAGGCATAAAAAGGAGACAAATCTTGGAAATGCAGAGCCATTGGCTGAATCAGAAGTAGCTCCTGAAGGGAACATGTAGTACGAAGAGAACAGACTGAGATAGTCAAAGTAAGTTAGGCATGACTTTGCAAATCGAGACTTGGTTCTCTCCAAAATTTGAAATAGATGAGCACAATTCTCCAAAATCGACCTAGACAAAGGTAAAGAACCCAAAGAATACTCTCGAGGAGCATACAATCACTAATTGTTCTAGCACTCAACCACAAATCTAAGAAACTCTGAAAGCAATCCCCATGTATATTTCTTTTGATTATCTACTTCACTCCCTATGCCCTTCCTAAGAAAGGGTATGCTATAGCAAAAGATTATCTCTTTTTCTTTTTTTGAAGCCTTTAAGCCTACCTCATGTGGATGACTTGATAATGGCCTTTTTCTCTTTGATGTTACCCTTAAATTACTTGTACTTGTTTTATGTTTTGGAGTATGATTAAAAAAATTATTTTATCCATTTCAAGAAAATTACATGTTTGTATTTATTAGTACAATACATAATTATCTATTGAAGATGCACAAGTTTGTCAGGCCTCAATTGAAACAGTTTCAGTAGATAAAAGCTGCAATAACTAACAAAAAGGATAATGTTTACATCATCTGAATACGGTAATTTCTTCTCAGAAACTAGAGAAACACATCTAGAGAGTAAAAAATATACCTTTTCTTGCATATCCAGATCAGGTAGTGCTAAGAGATCCACCACCGATTTCAGATATTGTGCATCAGCTTGAAAAGAGGAAACTGAACTGACAGTTTCCAACCCATGCTCAGCTAAGTCAGCCACCAAAAATAAAGATTTCCTACGCAATCTTATATCACAGCTTGAATTACGCATGAGTTCCTATCCATACCAAGGCAACGCTCGTGTTGATATCTCTTTTATGTTTAAATGAATTTTTATTTCACTATCAGAGGGAAAACAATAATTTGTAGCATACTACCTGTAGCATCAAACCTCCACCTTCCATAGAAAACACTGCTTGCCCATCAAGATTGTTTCTGATCACAGCCGAAACTGCATATAAAGCCTTAACTGCTTCCTCAGAACCGCTAGATTTTACCATCCTTATTAGTTTAGGCAAAACACCTATCTCAAGAATCTGCTTCATTTAAAACTTAATAAACATTTATAGTAGATGGAATACAGATAAATCCTTAAAAATACTTGACCCATCAAAGTAAGCCTCTTATCTTAAATTGAAAAATAGACTTGGGAAAAACAACACAACAGCACACTTTCATTATATATTTTTATGAAAAAAATATTTAACTAGGCAAAATCTCCAAAACCTGTTTCTGAACAACAGGGTTATTTTGACTAGCTTTCCCAAGAACCCATGCAGCAGTTGTACGTAATTCTTCCTCTTCTCTATAAAGCTCTCTAACAATAGCAGAAAGACCTCCAAGTTTGTTCAAGTCTGATGCAGCAAAAGGTAGCCTTCAAATAAGCAACATGCATTATATGAAGATTATCAGCTTCTATTATACAGTCCCGCTATGAATTAAAGATGTTCAAAATAATCTATTTGAAGGAAACCAAGTATTTCATTTCATTACATACAAAGTACAAACATAACCAAATATAGACTCAGGAGTTAAACTGAATTAGGTTTGAAATGTCTAAGAAAGCAAATACTAGTTGCAAAGGTAGCTCTACCCATTCTCAAATGTTACTACCTTTGTATCTATTCACTATCTCAATTGGTAAAGAAAACAATCAATGAAATCATCTTCCCAATCAACTCTCAAGTACATTGAATTATTATCACCTTTCCAAAGTCATGAACCTTTCATTTGAAACTTCATTGCTTATCTAAATTGGATCAGCTGAAATGTAAATTCGCTAACATGTATGTTGTATTTCTGATGTAAAGACTCTAAGAAATGGTATGTCCCTTAAGAGCATTCAAACTCATGTAATATAAACCCTTTAGACACATTATTAGCTAAGGAAGCCATGTAAAGATGACAGGACTTGGTAACGAGATCTGGAAACTATCTGGAGATGATCAGAAATATTTGTTTAAGCTTCCTGGTAGTCAGTTTTGATACAGCATGCTACAATGACCAGTTTGTCCAAGGCTAATCTCATCTAAACAAATTTGTCAATGGCAGACCTTAGTCAGGAAATATAACTAACAAAGGAGATGCTAGCATAATTGTAAGTCCTATCCTGCCTAGGACTAACACTGTACTATGTACAATAGTCCATGTTTTCTTAGGTATAATACATCATTTCCTTAAAGTGTCTACTTTACTTGATTAGGTAAGGATGATCAGATGTAATGCACATAAAATTAATTCAAAATCAGACACAACACTGCAGATACCTTGGGAAAACCCTCCTCTTAAGGGAGAAAAACCCAGCAACAATATATCACTTATATATTGATTTATCACAATAATGATCTCCTTACAAGAGGCCAATATGAAGGCCTAAATGCAAGCACCAAAGTCTGATGCAACACAGAATTACAATGAAGTAATATGCTGATAAATCTCAGCCTCCAATAATGCCGAACTTGATCTTGAATGACTTCGATCTGCCTTGAATAAATTCACACCAAGTAGGAATGAAGTGAAATGCAAGAACAATGAAATGAATCGATGCCAAGTGAGATACAATGATGGTGAATATATACAAGATAGGGAGAAGGACGTGACCCTTCAATGAATACAAGTCGGCATTGATCAAGAAATCGCGCCTCTTACACAAAAGGTCAGCTCCCTTGGAAATTGTGCCAATTTGAATCTTAACAATGATCAACATTAAATAAAATATTATATGAATTGGACGTGTCTCTTCATTTCATCCAATCGCCATAATATAAATTAAATAGCCTTAGCTATTATTTAATTTATCACATGTAGAAGGAGATCACTGGAAGAAGACCACGACGTTGCTCTAAACATCAACACTCCCTCTTAGCTAGGGAGGATTCTTCTAGCTGCACAAGACATATCACTTCATCGCGATGTCTACCACAATGGCTACAACCATATGTGGAAAAGAAAGATATCACTTCATTGTGATATCAGATATCACCTCATCATGATATCAACCATAATGGCTACAACCATGTATGGTATGTACAAGTGTTCATCACTTACGTGATGTTGTCACCTCAATGTGACGTTCACATTGGCTCTCCTAGAGGGTGAAACACGAGTACAAGAAAATCATCACGGACTCTCTCTCGTGATGCTCTCATGGAGTCACACACATGACATCCACCATGGCTCTCCCAGAGGGTAGAAACAAGGGCTTTCACCTCAAATCTCAAAAGAGAAATGCATTAACAAGGGCTTGCACCTCAAATCTCTCTCAAAGAGAAATGCATTAAAGAGGATCACTGATATTGAGACTCCTTCTCAGCTAGGGCTGGATTCTCCACCATACCAAGCTTATCTCAAAAGTACACAAACTTTATCCTAGAGAGAAGCTTGGTGAGAATGTCTGCCATCTGTTCATCAATGCTGATATACCTCAACTGTATAGCTTTCTTCAATACCATATCTCTGATATAATGGTATTTGATCTCAACATGCTTGGTTATGTCATGAAACACAGGATTGACAGAAAGCTTTACACAGCTCTAGTTATCACAATGAATGATAGTAGGCTCCATTGATTGTCCAAACAATCCTGTAAGGAGCTTACAAAGCCACACTGCTTCCCGAACTGCCACACAAGCTGCAATGTACTTTGCCTTTGCTATACTCAATGCTACTGATGACTGCTTCCTGCTGCACTAGGATATCATAGCAGATCCCAAACTGAAGCAACATCTAGAGGTGCTCTTTCGATCAATGACACACCCTGCCCAATCAAAATCAGTATAACCATGCAACTTCAAATCCTCATATGAAGAATATCTCAACCCATATCCAACTGTGCCACGCAAGTATCTCAGGATATGTTTTGCTGCAACAAGATGTATTTGCCTCGATTCACACATGAACTGACTAAGTGCACTCACTGCATAGTAGATATCTGGTCTAGTGTTGACTAGATACATCAAGGATCCAATCAATTTCCTGTACATCGTGGGATCCACTAGATTTGAACTAGCTGCAGCCTCCTCCAACTTCTGTAGGTTGGTCTCCATAGGTGTAGACATGGATTTGCAATCCATCATACCAAACCTCTTAAGTATATCAATGGTGTACTTCCCTTGACTTAGAATCATCTTGTTGTGACCTTTTCACACATCGCCCCATTCAAAATGGGGACCCCCTAATTTTTGCTCCATTCTAGTCTTTTGGCTTGGGTTTTCTCTCTCTCTCTCTCTGTCTCTTTTCTGATGTTTGCTTTCGAGGATTGTGCCCGTCTCTAAGCTTAAGCGTAAAATTGACCAAGTCTGAAAATTACGGTTTCACCTTTCCTGGTCAGTCCGAGGTCGAACGAAGTGAGTAAATTGAAAAGAGCTTAACGTTGTTGTTAGCATGCTTCCAGCAGACTCTCGCAAGTTTTTAGATTCTCTATTTTTTAAGTGTGCAATCCCGTGAATCCGACAGCCACACAACAACAATTAGGCTGCTCACGTGCAAAATTTGAGCAAAAACAAATAACTTTCTATTTTTAGCAGTCCAGCTTCCGGGACAAATTTCAGGGCTTAGATGCAAAATTTTCCTTTGCATGTTGGCATATTCCTTCTGGGTTTTTCGAGACCTTCGCGGCAGATAGCATGCAGAACGAGACGACAACTTTAGAGTTTAGCCTTCGGAGGCTATTATCGTGGTTTGCATGTCGGTTTTCTTTATGGGCATATTCTTTATGGGTTTTTGAGCTACGCAGTGATGTGACATGCAAATGGAGATAATCACTCGTAAGGAACTTACTTTTTTAGCAGGTGCGTCCCGGCCCCCAGCAGTTCAGAATCATGAGCTGATTGCAATGCATCAGAAACGAGGACAAACAGATATCATTTGATATGCATGCAGAGCAAATTAGGGTTTCCAACTTCAGAGCCTGAAAAGAGGGGTAAAAAGGCAAAATTTTCGAAAACCGGTGTAAACCACCGCGATCAGCATCCTTCAAGCTATCTGCTGGTAAAATTTCAAGTCAAACGGAGCACTTACTATTTATAGTAAGTCATTTTGGAAACAGGCTAAAAATAGCAAGTCAGGTGCATGCGCCGATGTCGACAGACAAGTCACGTGGTGAGGAGCGCCTCATTCAAATTTCAAATTAATCGGAGCAAGGGAGCTATCAGAAGCAAGCAGTTACTATTTACAGCAAATCACCTTCAGAAAAGGGCTAAAAATAGCAGGCCGACTAAAAATGGCAGTGTCGACAGGACAACAAGGTCGTGAGGATGCAGTGTTTGAAATTTCAAATCGTTCTGAGCTTCAGAGATGCAAAAATCAGTGGGCTTACTATAAATAGTAGGGCATGAAAGCTGGCGAAAACGAGAAAAAAATTCTAAGTCTGGAACTTCATCCTGCAGCCATGGCAAAATGCGCCCAAGTTGATGAAGAGGTGACAAAAATTTCTAAGTATGGAAGTCCAGCAATGAAGTCAAAGAAAGTCAACATCTCTCATCCTCCTTCCTAGCTCAAATGCGCCCAAGGGAAACTGGAGAAAGCATGAAAATATTCTAAGTATGAAGTTTCATCCTTCATCAAGGCCAAAATGCGCCCAAAATGCAAAAGTCAAGAAAAGTCAACGATGTTTGTCCTTCACCTACATGAAAATGCGCCCACCTTGAAGCATGAGAGTTAGAAAATATTCTAAGTGTTGAGGTTATCCGCCACCACCCCCTAAATGCGCCCATCCTGCAGCAGGGTAGAAATGCGCCCAAAAAGCAAATAGGTCAAAGGAAAGTCAAGGATTTTCATCCTCCTACATAGGCAAAATGTGCCCAAAACAAGCCATGTCAAGACAAAACAAGGGAGGCGAAAGGTCACAGAAGGACGTGGTAACATGTTTCATCCTCCTCTACATCTAAAATGCGCCAAGTTTAGAAGAAGTCAACAAGTCAAGGATTTTCATCCTCCTACATAGGCAAAATGCGCCCAAATGAGGTCAAGTGAGGACAAAAGATGTGAAGTTGAAGAGTCATACTCTTGCCTAGCTCAAATGCGCCCAAGTTGAAGTTGTAAAAGTGAATGAAAGGTGGTAAACAGGGTAAGAGGCGTTGAAAATACTTCAAGGCATGGTGAAAGAAGGGTAAATGCTAGGCGTGATTTTGAATTTCCTCTTCAAGTGCTATATGCGCCCAAGGTGGTAGGTGTTAGAGAATTATTTTTCCAAGGCATGTGAAGTATGAAAATAACATGCTAGGCGTGATTTTTGATTTTCCTCAAGTGTGCTATGCGCCTAGGGTGGTGAAGTGAAACAAATTGCTAGGCGTTGGAATTACAAAATCATAAATTTTTCCTAAGGCATTGAAGGTGTTAGAGGATAAAATGTGCTAAGCGTCCTCAGGAAGATTTTCGAAGTAAAGTTGATGATTTTCTCACAGGCAAAGATGAGCAAGATTGAATAAAAATTTCCAAGGAAAAATTTTCTAAGGCAAATTTTCAAAGTGCAAGTTGATTTAAAATTTTCTCTAAGGCAAAGTATTTTCTTCCTTAGAAAATACGCCTGGAGATCAAGGTGATAGAAATTCTTCCTAAAGTACAAGCAAACTTCACGGTAATGAAGTCAGATGCTGGCAATGCAAGATGATTCAAAAATTTCTCAAGTCAGAGCAACGAGATATTCATGGAGATGAAGAACGGATTTAAATTGATGGAATAATATTTTTCTAAGGTTCAAAATTTAAAAATTTAAATGAACCCGTTCGTTGGGTACCCATGGATTCAAAGCGTTCTGGAGAAAATTTTCTTCTGGGTACTGAACATTTGTGATGATAGATGAATTTCCATGTCTTCCACACTTCGCCAACACTTTTTCAGTGAAGAATTTAATCAGTGCTCAAATTGTGAGATTTTCCTAAGGAAAATTTTAAAATCTTCTAAGGCAAATTTGAATAAAACGACTTTTGAAAGGAAAATGATTCAAATGATGAATTCGAAATGAGTTGCCTAGATGATTTTAATCCAGTTCTTCACAAATGAATTTTCCAGAGCTAAGGAGAAGTTAAATTCGAATTCAAGTGACAGAGCTTCGGCTGGTGAATTAAAAGGATGAATTTAAATTAAATTTTTCGAAAGTAAATTAAAAGATGCCAGTCAAAGTTGAACTTCTAGAAGAACAAGATTCCTGACGTCGAGAGACAAGTGTCAGAAATACCAGAGAGGGAAAATTCGAATTCTTGAAGTGGAGTAGTGGAAATTAAATGTACTGGCTATAATTGGCTCCTTCTAGAATTCGATTTTTGGCTATAAAATTGAGAAGTTTCTCACTTGATCTTCACAGCTGGAGAAGTGCGAATTTGCTCTGAAGATTGTTGCTAAGAGTTGCTGAAGCTTGAGGAGTTCGAATTTTGCCAAGGCTGAGGTGTTGCTGAAGTTTAAAGTTGCTGAAGGCTGAAACTTTTGGGGGGGCGCACTTGCTGATTGCTGGAGCTTAATTTGTTGCTGAGATTTGAAGTTGCCAGTGCTATGAAGGACGCCTTGAAGTGAGGAATTTCGAAGAGTTTAAGAGGTGCGAATTTGCTGGAGCTTAATTTGTTGCTGAGGTTTGAAGTCGCCAATGCAAGTGGAGAAATTTCAATTTAAGAAAGATATTGCTGAGAGCTTAAAAGTGTGAACTTGCTGATTTGAGGAAGTACGAATTTGAAGTTGCTGATTTGCTAAGTGTGGAATACGAATTTCCAAAGTTCAATTTGCTGTTTGAAATTTGCTGAAGGTGTGAGCTTGCTGATTTGAAGCTTGGAAATCTGTTTCTAAGTATTGAAGCTCGAATTTATTGGAGAAGAAGCTGAGGTTTGCGAATAGAAAAAGTTATTGCAGCTTCTCAAGTTCTTGAAGTTGACTGCAGCCCCTACACAATGTCTTATTTATTTTATAAATTAATTTGCTGATGAATGTTTGTCGTGTTGCAGATGGCTGAGGCAAGGGCGACTGGCAAAGATAACAATGGTGCATCCAGACAGGCTGTGATCAAGAAACTGAGCAAAACATTCATACCGGAGTCAAAGTTCATCTCAAAGTTGGGCAAGCTGACTGACACCAACCTCGGCTCCGTCAACCTAGAGGCCTTCAAAAACAGAATGTTGGGGATTGGAAGTCATCGACCTTCGACCACTTCGCACAATATTGTTCGAAGTGGATTATATGCAGCTGTTGGTTTCCCACTAGCCATTCAGTGTTCGGAGCTGATGATGGAGTGCGCCAATTATTATGAGAAGGATCACAGATCAATCATGTCACCAGATGGCCAAGTGCTAGCCAATCTTACTCCTTCAGCCATTGGTGAAGCTTTCGGGATCCCGGTGCATAGGAGCATGGTTTACAAATCCAGAGAGCGAGCTGAGCGGATGTATGCTTCTGCATTCGAGCGATGCATGGAGACAATCAATACTCATTGGATGAGTAATCCTAAGCCTTCTCGTACGAAGCTGCCGAAACAAATTATTACAGATGACTTGAAGCAGGAGTACTATGACCTCATTATGATGCTAAGCAGAGTTGGTGGTTGCCCACAGTCCTTTATTTTCGAGCCATGGATGTCTTACTACATCAACCTCGTGCTGGAAGGGAAAGATTATGTCAACTGGGCTGTGATGATCAGTGACAATTTGCATGAGCAGCTCCTGAGCCTGAGAAGGACGAAGACATTTTATATGAGCTCTTACGTCATCTACATGCTGGCTCGTATGACGAAGTATAGAGGGATTTCTTACAAGGAGCCTGTTGGTTGTGGCTCTCACCATTTTAAAATACATGAGGCTTGTCCGCAGTTGCATTTGGCAAGCACTACCCATTACAAGCGTGTCAATGATGCCTTCACCATGCATATCACGAGATTGCTTCAGGAGAAGATGCATCACAGAATCTCGAGAGAGGCCCAGGAATTGATTGAAAGGTATGGGTGCTGGTTTATACAGTTTCCAAAGTTTTCTTACATAAGGCTGCAAGGTTTTTCATCATATCCTTATAGGCTGCCTAAGTACCCAACAGATAGAATTTTAATGCTAGAGATATCTAGGCAATTGGTTGCCTACGATAAAATTCAAAAGAAAAAGAAGAAGGGAGGGATTGAATTTCCAATTGTCATGGGCAACTCGGATGAGGTGTGTCCTTCAATACAGGTAGCTAGAGAAGCCGAGAGTGAGCTTCAATTCTATCACTTTTCATATCACACCAGCCGACAGCACTATGATCCACACAATAACATCAAATGGGTACTGTCAGAGGAGTTTAAGCACAAAGCAAATATTGAGGATTATTGGGCTGATGCATCAGATGAGATTGAAGTCAGGAAAAGAATGTTCTCTCGGTTGCCAATTACTTTGATCAGGGAGTGCGAAGTTGTTCCGGTTCCAGACCAGGTGAATGAGGATATGGACGTTGTCCATCCAAATTATGCAGCAGTGAAAGATACTCCACTTCCGCTCTCAGATTGGTCAGAACCAGAGGTGGCTGACTTGGACACACTTTCCATCCCGGTCTTGACATTCACTAGGGCATGGGTTGATAGGCGTGTGAACAGGTTGAAGAGTAGGTCAATTGCTTTGACTTACAATTTGATGGGAGATCACAGGACACCCACCACAGGCAGAAAGAAACAGATCACACGAGGTCCAGAATCCAAAAGGAAAGAGCTAGTTCGGCAGGAGCCCATTCAGCCAGAGCCTCCATTAGTTGTAGTTCAGTCACCCACGCCATTGGAGACATGCTCTCCAAGTATACAGGAGGTTTCTTTGTTTGCTGATCAGAGGAATGCATTGAATCAGGTGCAAGTAGTACAGGAAAATAATCAGCCTCCATGGAGACAGTCGGTTGGCTAGAGCATTAATGCACCTAGTAGGGTTGATCAGCAGGATGATGAGGGGACTATTACTGACCCTCAGTTTCAGCAAGAGTTAGAGGCGGCTATGAATGATGATGATGATATAGTTTCAGGAGACACTCAGCCACTTGAAGATGATGAGCCTCGCCAGAATGATGTAGAAGTTGAGCAAGTTCGAGAAGTAGAGGCACAGGAACAGCAGCCCTTTGATATACAATACAATGTGCCTGATTGGCTTAAGGATAGGATGAGAAGAAGCCCCAGTGAGGAGATTGATCCCGCAGTTGAGATGGAAGAATTTTTGAACAGGATCAGTGCACCTCCACAGAAGAAGAGAGCACGAAAGTTTTCGAAGATCTCCACTGAAGAGGATGGCTCTCGCACTCTTTACGTAGCCGTGTCTCAAGTAGATTGTGACCGAAATGAAGCAGTGCTTGAGAATTACGTGGTCACGACTTTGGATCTAGGACGCCCCACTGGTGCACAGATTGTAGAGGAGTGTGATAACTCCTACCTCGCCCTCAAAGATAGGTTATTCAAGAAAGAAGGAAAGTATAAGAGGTTGAAAAGAGAACACAAGGCCTTGGTTGGATATGTCCAGCAGTTGTCTCGTTCTCGAGGGCAGGAGATTCCAGTGATAGAGCCTCCAGCGGAGATACCTAGAGAGTCAATTAGTGGCTTGATGGAGTTAGGGAAGATGGCACAGGAGGCAGACAAGTGGGTCACAGGAGTTCGTGCTGAGACAGAGAAATTCATGGAGGACCTTGCTTTTGCTTTTCAGCAGGCCTCTAGTATTTTGGCACGGATGGAGGCAGTTGATCATGCTTGGGGAGATGCTTCTGTTTATTAGAGCAAAGTAATTCAGTGTCTTGAGGCATTGAGGCATGTTCCGTTGCGATTGCTGATTGATGGAGGGGTCATTCAAGAGAATGATAGGTACGACTTTTCCAGATGGTATTCTTCAGCGATCACGAGACATGGTTTCTTTGACGCAGCACAGGCAGATTCAGCCAGGGTACGTAAGGCTATGGCCAATATCATAGATGGAGTTCAGAATACTTTTGAGGCCATATTTGCTAGGCGGTTGAGTCCGGATGAGGTAAATGTTGATAATTTGAGGGGTAGGCTGGTGCCTTTCTTTTCAAAGGTGAAGACCTTCGTACAAGATGATTTCGAGAACACTTCTACTTTCTTCGCCTTGATCCAAAGTACGCAAGATTCCTTAGTTGCTTGGAGAAAATCTTGTACAAGGCATGAACATTCAGTCACAGTGTTAGAGTTTCAGCTAGATTGCATTCCACCCATTTCAGTTCAGGAGGTTGAGGCTGTACTTGGCAGATTTGTTGAGTTTGCAGCTAGAGAGAAGGAGAGCGGGAATGCACTACTGGACGAGGATCTTCTAGAAGACTGATTGTGGGCATTTATTGCCTTTGCTATTTTTGGGAGTGAGTGGGGAATCTTTGTTCATTTATTACACCACTCCTCATTCTGGCAGTTTTTAGGGTTAGGGCTGAGGTGGCACGATCTTAGCCACTCTATTGATTGTAACCCTAGCAGTCTTTTGGGACCGGGCTATCTATAAAAGGGGGAGTCCCCCTCATTTGTAATTCATTAGAATAGAGATTAGAATCAGAATAGAGCTAGAGATTGGAGACTAGAGAGTAGAGCATAGTAGACATTTTGCTTAGCATAGTGTGGAGAAGAAAGAAAGTTTTCCCTTTGAAAACTTTTGTGGAGATTGTTGTGTAACACTTTCATGATAATAGATCTTTTCATTGATGGTGGAATTTGTCTTTGTCATGAATAGCTAGCAAGGTCTCTTCTTCCTTTCGGATCCAAGTAGCTTAATTTTCATTTCATGCAAGTAGTTTACTTTGATGTGTGGCGTTTTATTGAGGTAGCTTCTTTTCATTCCATACCACTAGCGGCTTGTTGATGATAAGTTCGCCTTGTGTGGTCGACTGGAAATTATCTTGAGTTTAACTTCGATTGTGATTTGTATACTTATATGCATCGTTTTGATGGTGTATGTATGCTAAATTATAATCTGAATATCTTTTGCTATCCCTTTGAAGATTGCACTGATTTTACTGAAGTTGTCCGACGTGAGGCTAGGAGAAATTCGGTTGAGGTCTGCCAAAATTGAGCTCCACATATCCTGCATTTAGAATAGAATATAAGTTTCTTAGGCCCTACACTCCTTTGCTTTTTGCACATTTCTGATTAGCTTTAGGATAACGAACTATATTGCCAAATCATACACGCAAGAACCCCTTTAAAGCATACACTGACTGTTAACTGCAAGAACCCTGAACAATTGTGTAAGTCCCCTCGTAAGAACACAGCAATACACATCAACCAACTGAGGGTGTTCCAAGTATTTTGGAACCTTGGAGTTGAACGTGTGATCTATCTCGCAATCTTAGCACACGGAATACTTTGATCAAGAGAGAACGGAGTAGCCTTCGGACAACTTTGTTCTTCGGCTGATTGGTGAGGTCACAAAAATCACATCAACACATCTCATCTGGCTTCTACCAAACTTCTAAGCCAAGGAAGTAATGCATGAGCCCAAGGTCCTTCATTTCAAACTTAGAAGCCAACTCCTTGCATTTGAGAATGAGATGATCTTCTGCAGTAAGAATCAAATCATCAACATACAAAACCAAAATCAATGCTTCACCATCAATTACCTTAAAATACAAATTTGAGTCAACATCATTCTTAGAGAAGCCCAAGCTTGACAAGTAACGATCAATCCTTTCGTACCATGCACGAGGAGCCTGCTTAAGACCATACGAGGCCTTCTTCAACCTGTAAACATGAGACTCCTTCTCATGTACCTCGAATCCATCAGGTTGCTCGATATAAACTTCTTCCTCGATCACACCATTCAGAAAAGCTATCTTCACATCCATTTGATGAATCTTCCATCCTCTAGATGCAGCAATGGCAATGATGGTTCTGACAAAAGTATAGTGGACAAATGGAGCAAATGTTTCTTCATAGTCAACTCCCACTTTTTGTGAAAACCCTCTAGCCACGAATCTTGCCTTGTACTTCTCAATGCTCCCTTCAGCAGCATGCTTGATCTTGAAGAGCCATTTTGAAGATACCACTGATTTGCCTTTGGGTCTAGGAACGATGTCCCAAACATCATTCTTGAAAATTGACTGATACTCCTTTGACATAGCATCTCTCCAAACCTATTGACTAGAAGCTTCCTCAACATTGGAAGGCTCAGACTCAATAATCAGACTCATCAAACCAACATAACTGGAGAACTTATGTGGTCTCTTACTTTCTCTAAAGGTTCCTCTAGGTGCTGCAAACTTTTCTACCTCCTGCATCGTCTGCCTAGCCCAAAGAGGTCTTTTTCTCCCAATCATAATATCGGTAGGCCCATCAGTAGGTTCCAAGGGCTCAACTAGATCATCAGCTTCTTTCGGTTTTGAAGTCTCCCTCTGAATCTCAGGAGTATGGTCAACTTCCATATCCCGAGGAGACTCTTCATTATCAATCTCCATATGAGTGCCCTTGGATCTTCTAAATGCAACATCTTCCTCAAATGTGACATCTCTACTGATCTCGATCAACTTTTGTCCTGGAATGTAGATTCTGTAGGCTTTTGATGTTTCACTGTAACCCACAAATATCCCCTTCTTGCCAGAAGGCTCCAACTTGGTCCTCTTTTCCTTTGGTACATGAACATACACTGGACATCCAAAGATCCTCATATGACTCACTTCTGGCTTCTTCCCAATAAAGGCTTCTTTAGGATTCGGTGAGGACTTCTATTCTGAACATAGACTATTGTCCTAGATGCTTTTGCCCACAGGAAGGTTTGCAGATCTTGGTCATGAATCATGGCTTTTGTTGCTTCCACGATCGATCTGTTCTTCCTCTCAGCAACACCGTTCTATTGAGGATTATAAGGGACACAAAACTCCCTCTTAATCCCAGCTTCAATGCAAAAATTCCAAAAGCTGCCGGAAGTGTACTCTCCTCCATTGTCGGATCTTAGGACTTTAATTTTCTTCCCAGAAAGGTTCTCTACTTGAGCTTTGAACTCCTTGAACCTTTCTAATACCTCCTCAGATTCTTTAGTTTTCAAGAAATAAATCCAAGTCTTTCTAGAGTAGTCATCAATAAAAAGAATGTAATACAAGAAACCACTCAAAGAAGCAACAGACATTGGACCACATAAATTAGAATGGATGAGATCTAGAATACATTTGGATCTACATTCTCTACTATGAAATGGAGCTTTTGTATTCTTAATTTCTTACCCATTGCGCAGCCTCTGCAAGTACCTTCGTGCTTCTGATTGAACTTTGGAAGGCATGTGACCATCTTCTCCATGATAGGTAGAAATCAGAAGTGAAGGTAAGCCAATCTTCGATGCCAAAGATCACACAAGCTTGAAGAATCATGTACTAATGCCTGAAGTGGATAAGTGCATAGCCTATAGAGGCTCTCATGTCTAACACCAATCACTTGAGTAGTCTTGAAGTTGGAATTCTTCCTCCACACAAGAACTTTTCCTTTAGAGAAGGCAACTTGGTATCCTTTGTCTTCCAAGGCTGAAATGGAAACAAGATTACGCTTGATGCCTAGAACATAAAGAACATCATTCAACTGCAGGGTAATGCCGGAATCCAAGTGGAGAGTAGAGGTCCCAATCCCTTTCACCGAGTAGCTAGCATCATCTCCAATAATGACTTGTTCAGTAGAATCTCTCTCCACCAAGCTTGATAAATGCTCCCTAAAACTAGTGATGTGATGAGAGGCACCACTGTCAATCAGCCAAGTATTGGTGTCGGTAGGTACATTGCTTGACAATGCCAAATAGAACAAGTAATCACATGAGTCCTTATGTGGAGAGGCATCATCAACATCTGCAATGGTGGCCTGTTGCTTAGGCCTGGTTGGACAATGCTTAGCAAAGTGACCATACTTATCACATCTAAAGCATTGGACTTTGGATAGGTCCCTCTTCTTCTTGAATGCAGAAGCATCATTGTTTACTCACTGGGTAGTGTTCAGCGTACTACATGAGCAAGCGAGAATAATTCACAAACATAATGTATGTACTAGAATATGAATCATAGAACAATCATAAGAGTAATTCCACAACACAATGGATTGATTGATTTCATGAAGTATCTCAACAATACATAGCAATTGACCCCCCCGACTACAAATGACAAGATACATATATAGATGGCCGAGGTTGGTTGGGATACCAACCGTCGGCAACTCTTCCTAACTACCTACTCGACAACTAATCCAACTTTTACTTTAAACAATGCATGTATTATTTAAACTATTATTATCTATTCCCAATACGACCGACTACAACAATTATTTAATTAGTACAGTCGATTACAATATAATTATTTATTAACATGGCCGTCTACAATCATCAGCTCCTTTATCTCGATTCCTCTTGAAGTGTCCTTGCTTCCCATCTTTCCCTTTCTTCTTCGAAGATTGAGAGGCGAGGACATGAATGTCTTCATTAGTTGAGTTTTGACCAACGCCTCTAGCCACCAACCTAGACTTCTCTTGAATGCAATCCGCTCTTAGACGATCAAACTTAGGAAGTTTCAATCTTCCACTGATTCCTCAAATATAGGACTCCCAAGATGAAGGAAGACCATTAAGAGCAAGCATGGTCAAGTCTTTGTCATCAACCACATGACCAATTGTAGAGAGTTGATCTCTCAATTCTGAAATCCTCATGAAGTAAGCAATAACTGTTTCTCCTTTCGCCATCTTCACATGATGAAGTTGTTGCTTCAGTGCAAGTGCACGGCTGGTGTTGTCGATTTTGTACATCTCCTTCAAGGTTTTAAACATGTCTCTTGCTGTCTTCAACTTGGAGACAATCGGAACAATATGATCCTTTATGGAATCAACTAGCATCTTCTTCGCCTTGATGTCTTTCTTCCTCCACTGGACCTTCTCTTCCTCCTCCATAGGCTCGGGAACTTTAGTCTCCACAAACTCAGCCAAATCATTCTCTTCCAAAGTGAGCATGATTTTGAACCTCCATGATGTGTAATTTGATGCTCCCTCGAGTCTATCCTTAATCTTAAGACCGTTAACCATCTTGATGAAGAGATAGAGATAGACAACAATGAGAAAGAGAATAAAGAGTATCACTGTAATAAGAAATCTAATCACGATCTTCTTCACACCCGCTCTGATACCATGTTAAATTTATGATCAGATGTAATGCACAGAAAATTAATTCAAAATCAGACACACAACACAGCAGATACCTTGGGAAAACCCTTCTCTTGAGGGAGAAAAACCCAGCAACAATTATCACTTATATATTGATTTATCACAATAATGATCTCCTTACAAGAGACCGATATGAAGGCCTAAATGCAAGCACCAAAGTCTCATGCAACACAGAATTACAATGAAGTAATATGCTGATAAATCTCAGCCTCCAATAATGCCGAACTTGATCTTGAATGACTTCGATCTGCCTTGAATAAATTCGCACCAAGTAGGAATGAAGTGGAATGCAAGAACAATGAAATGAATCAATGCCAAGTGAGATACAATGATGGTGAATATATACAAGATAGGGAGAAGGACGTGACCCTTCAATGAATACAAGTCGGCCTTGATCAAGAAATCGTGCCTCTTACACAAAAGGTCGGCTCCCTTGGAAATTGCGCCAATTTGAATCTTAACAATAATTAGTATTAAATAAAATATTATATGAATTGGACGTGTCTCTTCATTTCATCCAATCGCCAAAATATAAATTAAATAGCCTTAGCTATTATTTAATTTATCATATGTAGAAGGAGATCACTGGAAGAAGACCACTGATCAAGAAATCGCGCCTCTTACACAAAAGGTCGGCTCCCTTGGAAATTGCGCCAATTTGAATCTTAACAATAATCAGCATTAAATAAAATATTATATAAATTGGACGTGTCTCTTCATTTCATCCAATCGCCATAATATAAATTAAATAGCCTTAGCTATTATTTAATTTATCATATGTAGGAGATCGCTGGAAGAAGACCACAACACTACTCTAAACATCAACAAGTTTCAGGTAATTGTATTTGTACCTATGTTGTATATATATATATATATATATGTGTGTGTGTGTGTGTGTGTGTGTGTTAAAACTTAAAACTCAAAAGCACTTGAATAACCATATCTGTGTGCGATACAACCTTCGGTTGCATGAAAAGAAGGTATAAGGACAAGGTGTACATGAAGCACTTGACCTTGATGACATTGATCCAATTTCAAATTGGATTGATAAGCATAATGATGTTGATGTGGATAAAGTGTTGATCGATAATGAGTTAGTTGATTTAGAGAGGGAGGCAGCATAATGGGAAGGGAATGTTGTAGCATTTGAGGAGGCAGAAGGCAATGTTGGTGAGCCATTAGGGCAGGTTCCTCACATACACAACTTGATCCTATCACTATGGAGGAGGTACCTATGAGGATATTGCAACAATACCATCCACTTATGCAACACCCACACAATGGCGACAAACTTTTTTGAGCTTTAGTCATAGACGAAATTTATGATTTATAATTTTCATTGCTACTGAAACTTGAAATTCATATGTATTCAGAGGTTGAACTTGTTTTTTGGTTTATGATAAGTATTAAACTCTAATTTTGATTTATATATGATAAAAATCAATAATATGTTATGCTAATTCAGTCATATGTGTGTTTTTTACAAATATTTTTATAACTTTATGTATTTTCAAATGTTCGATAAATTTGTTGAGTTTTTGTTGAGTCCTAAGTTTTTAAGAAATTTGGGCCTGCCAAGTAATTCTTTGTCCAATTTTTTCAACTATATTGGATCCTTCTTTTATTTTCAACACATTTTTTCCACTTTGCATGTCATGTATCAAAATTGAGTAAATTAGTCCACCATTTTGCAATTGACCCAATTCCGCTTGCATTTAGCTAGTTTGGCTTGATTGGAATCTGCATTCACTATCAATTAGTTTGGCTTGATCAGTTCTATGATTTGGTTTAATTGTAAATTGGTTAGTTAGCCACCAATATCTTTCATTATGCTCTCACCTTTCCCATCTCAGGAACTTGGTGATCAAAATGAGTTATAATTTGAATGATCGCAAAAATTTATTGTGGTTTTGAGCTAATGCCCTACAGAGGGTACTACATAGCCCTTCAATCATGATATTCTTGTGCATACTTCCAATGGTCTTCAAAGGCAATACTTGCCCAATTCTATTCCATGTGAGTGTATAGATATAGAGAATAAGCCTTTATCTCCTAGTTCCTTAGTTGAGAATACCTCCTATAAATTAGGGATTGTGTATAGTCACTTGATCTGAGGTTAATAGATTCATGCAAGACTCAACCAATCCATTATTTTCTTTAGTAACACAACACACTAACCTAGTTACTAATTTGCAAGTCATTTATAGTTTGTCTCCAGCCTTTATCTGGTCCTATTGATATTAAGAATCCTATTGAACCTCTGGATGGAATAATTGTAGTCTAGACTCTATACTCTAAAGAAAACAAATGTTTCCATGGCACGAAACAATATTACAAGTGTAGGGAGATTAAGATTTTAAGCTATAATTCACAGTAGACTAAAGAACATGGTACAAATTCATCTAACAGTGCTGCTTGTTTTTTCAAGTACGCATAAAAAACTCCCGAAGAGCAGGAATATTGGAAGAATAAATTAATAGAAAAAGGTCATAAGAAATGTCAACGTAATTATTATTGAAATAGGAATCATGTCCTAGCCATCATCTCCTTTAAAATTTCGAACTAAAAATTGCAAACCAGAAGAGAAATATCATTTTTTATTTGACAAATTCAAGACAGGTCTTTTCTTTAGCTTTCCTTCACCCAATAAATCAAAGCTTCTTGAATTTAAAAAACCAAGGTTATTCTCATGCATTTGTATCTAATATGTGTAGGAGTGATAAATCAAGTTTATCAAATTTACAACTGATTTTCTAAATGTAGTTTAAGACACAAAAATGCATACCATTTGCATTGTCAATAGGTTCTACAAGAATAAGAAGTTCATGTAGAGCTCGATGGTGATCATCCACAGACAAAGAAGAATTATTGAGATCTGCAATTGCTATTTTCATAAGCTCTGCATCAGATGGCATCCGTAACTTTTCCATCAACTCCTGCTTTCACAATGGATTTGTTAGCACTACATCTTAAACAAGTTTCCACTCAAAACAACAATGAAGTACAACCTAACAACAAAATCCTAACTATGAACTTAATGACTGGTCTATGTGTAACATCTTACATGAGCTCTTTAAAAAAATTCACGTAAAAGCACCAGAGATCTAAATTCTCTACAACATTTTAGTCCCTGAAAATATTACAATTAAAAATATCAAATCTCCAACTAATTAGTTTTCAATATTATGATAAAAGGGGCTCAATATCTTGTACAACATTGATTTTATATCAGTCTTGTACTGGAAAATTGATTGAACGAAATCACAGCCAATCTTCAAGTAAATCTTCTGCATTGTGCATTACAGTTTTTGATTGGGCATTATTTTTTCTTGTCTAATAAACAGAAAATTTATTGAGGTGAAAGAAAATTTATGGACCGGACTTAGGGCAGAACATTTGCTTTGGTATTCCCATCAGGTATAAAGACCAGGAATTTTATTTTTTTAAGTTAAGAGCTAGAATATACAATTATATGCTTTGACTAGTTCAAAAGATACCCCAACATTGGAGATAGAACTGAAAAAAGCCCTTACATATGAACAGTGGGCATATTAAGGCACCAGGTATTGCATATGCTGCTTCCACATGAAAACTGACATATTATACTGCAGACAGAAAACACATAAACAAAATTACTCATATGGACCTTCATTCTCAAGAGGGAGCCAATGAGGAGCTGCATCACAAGGAAGAGGTTTATAGAGGGAGGAAATCCACTCTCCAACCCAGCAGGACTTCAACAAAGTTTTCTTGTTGCTAGAAAAATGGTGTCCAGCATTGGCTTGTTGTCTGCTTTGCTGGATCACCACTGTGGACCAGGAGAACATGACAATACTAGGTGCACCAAACAAAAACAAAAAGAAAACCTTATCTGAACATTATGTAGTTGTTATTTACAGTCTATAATATTTTCTAGGGTGGTTCATGCACGTGCTGAATAAAACTAAAAGTGATTTTTTGTATCCACCTAGGGAAAAAGGCTAAGTTCTCTTCAACTCAAGGAAAAGATTTTTATACTTTTCACTGAAAAAAAATCCTACAATTACTACAAGCTTACATTGTTCAGCTAAAAGCAGAGACTAAGCAATGCAAGCTAACAAACATTGAATTGATTTAAACCATACACAAACACTCTGATAAATTAAAATTAAGGGATTGGTACAAAGCCACAATCTTCAACTCTAAATAAACCTGCCATACAAAGCTTGCAAACTTGCTAGAAACTATTTAATCTATCTCAACACAAAGAACAAAACATCTCAACAGCAATTCAGAAACAAGATAGGCATTACAAAATATTAAATGAATAATGAATTCTAGATTAACAATATTCAATGAATAGCTATTTTAACAACAAGAAGGCATGAGAATTACCATTAGAAATCTAAGTGCAAATGATACTTATTTATGACATTTACAAGATATTACATGAAAATAAATGAAAGAAACTAATTGCACTTCTACTTTAGGAACTGACTACTTATAGGCAATGCAAATTTTATTACAAAATCTTATCCACTAGTTCTAAAACTTAATTCCAACAAACTCAAGTTAAACTACCATTACAAATTACTACAAATTAGCACTTAGAACCCTACAAATGATCTAACAATAGCTAACTTTTAAGCTAAATGATCTTAATGATCTCTCACATGACAAGAAATCTAAAGACCAATGGTCTAACAATAGCTAAGTTTAAGCTAAAAAAATAACTGTTAAAATCTGAGGAAAGGTAAAAATAGCACAAGCTATAAATAACTTTAGCTAAAAATAGAAAAACTCAAAGTATGCTCTTTCTTTTGAAATAGATGGTAGCATGAGCTAAAAATAGACTTCTGGTTAGATAGCTCTAGAGACAATTATGAAAGCCTTTGTTTTGACAAAGGTGGATCCTCTAAAAACACTTTGAAACTCTACATTTCTTTCATGCACTAAAGTGAAGGATGAGAATAAACATCCAAAACAATGTTGAAAGCAGACACGTCTCTAAAGCTAGGGAACGAATATGAATCCATTAAGCAGTATATCAATACAATCACCTTCCTAGTCAACAAGGACTACACATAAATGGAGGCAGTGGAGCCACGAATAGCTTGGATCCCCAAGCTCCCATATGAAATTTCACAAAAGGAGGTAGATGTGTATGCCGCAAACATCTTTAGCAAATGAAAAGACCCCCTGGGACATGTCTCGGGGACCAAGACACATTTCCCATACCAAAAATGCATGCAGAGATGTCCCTACTTGCAAGAAGCATCCCATCCATGATTCCTTGAGTAAAAAATGAATTAAAAGAACCCTACATTTTTTACCCTTCTATAAAATATAAAAAAGTAAAAAACTAAGTGAAAGCCCTAAAAAGTGGCACAAAAAGTCGTTTTCAATGTTTTGTGCAAACGCAAGGTTGTTTTTCACCCTTTTGTGTAGACGCAAGGTCATTTTTCACCATTCTATGCAAATGCGAGGTCGTTTTATGCAGAGGTTGTTTGGAAAAGTTTGACTTTGGGACACAAGAGTAGATGCAGGCTAGCAACCAGAAGTTCAAACAGACTTGACCTAAGAGAATTTTAAAAATAAAAAATTGTTGTACTATTTAGGGTTGCATGGTGATGAAAAGACTTGCATTCATAAAAAACTTGTGTTCACCTTCCCTTTGATGTGTGCTTAGCAATTTGACAACAAATTTTGACTTTATAAAACTATAGAGCATGTTTTCCTTTAATGGGGTGTGCGTCCATGCACTATACTACAAAATTTTGTGAACTTCAAAACATGTTTCACTTCATAATGGTGTGCTCCATTATATGCAGTTGCAAATTATAGTTAAAAATTCTTGTTGATGCTTAATCAAGTGCACATCCCTTCACCGAGGAACATAGTTTCATGCTTTGATGAATTTTCAATGAAATTTAAAATTTAAAACAAATAAATTTACTATAAGACTACCAATGTTAGTTTTAAATTAATATATTTTTTTTCAATTAAAATGTCACGTGGGGGAAAACAAGGCTTGTACCCACTATGGAAGTATTGTGATCGTGTTCCAGGGCTTAAGGGATCAAGTGGAACAACCACCATCACAAGTAAGCTTTTGAAATGTCATGGCAAGGTACTTACACGAGGGTGAGAGCTCATGTCCTCCACATACCTAGAAAAGGCATTATCCTTGTCTAAATGAGGTAGAACAATATGACAATGTTAGGGATCAAGAAAGGGCTGATGGGAAAGTCTCTAATTTGAGCTCTCATTCTTCAACGATAGGGGAACTATTGCAACTCATAATCAAAATAAAGAGACAGACGTGGATGTGTCTTTTTAGAGATGTTCATGTGACAACAAAAGATGTAGCAGTAGAATATTCTCACAAGAGACCACACATTGGCAGCTCAAACCCCATTGGAAGATTATTTGATATGCAAGGTCAAGAAGTGGTTGATGTAGCAATCACACGCTTCTTTTATGTAAATGGAATACCATTCAATGTTGCTCGCTCACCTTTCTATGGGAGATGGTCCAAGCTATCAACAGTAGACCAGTTAGGTATAAACCACTTGGGCATGAGAATCTTTGCAGTACTCTAATTGATAAAGAAAAAACTTGATTAGAGCAACAAACTGCACCAATGAAAAGAATGTGATCTATAAAAGGATGCAGTATTGTGATGGATGGGTGGATAGATACTAGAAATCGTCCACTACTTAATATCATGGTAACATGTAGCGAGAGGCCTTATTTTTTGAAGGAAATAGATTGTTTAGGGCAAGGAAAAAATGCAGAGTTCCTTCATAACTAGCTATGTGACGGCATTGAGGTGGGGGCATCACATGTAGTCCAAGTTGTTACAGATGTTGCCCTTGTTAATAAAACAACAAGAATGTTGGTGCAAAAATAGTACAAGCATATATTTTTGACACTATGTAGTGTGCATTCATTAAATAATGCACTCAAAGATATTGGCAAGTTCTAGTGGATTTCATATCTCATTGAAAAGGATAGAAAAATATAGATGTTTATATGTAACCATCACCATACACAAGCCATTTATCAAAAATTTCCAAGGTGGAACTTCTCAAACCTGCTGATACACAATGTACTTTTTATTTTATTCTTCTTGAGCATCTTTGTGAAATCAAAGGGGCCTTGTGTTCCACAGTCGTTAGTGATGCATGGGCAGCTTGGAGACAATCTATATTAGATATTGCAGTTGAGGTGAGAGGTATGGTTCTTGATGACCATTTTTGGACTGATGTTAAATTTGTTTTGGACTTTATTAAGCCCATATATGAGGTGATCAAATTTGCAGATTAGGACAAGCCATGTTTGGGAGAAATTTATGAAGAAATAGACTCCATGTGTGAAAGAGTTAAGAAATAACAAATGCAAGAGATCTTTCTTTATATCCTTTGATAGAAGAAAAGATACACGGAAGATGGAATGAACTTAACACACCCATTCATTGTGTTGCATAAGCCTTAAATCCTAAATGGTATGATATACAAGCAACAAATAAGAGGGCTCCATATGAGGATAGAGAGGTATGGTATTTTGGGCTGCAATAAAAAAGATTTATGGCCAATGTGAGGATGCTTCGATTATGAGGACTCAATGGAATAAGTTTTCACATGGGCATGATGATTTTTCTTCCGTGGAAGATTTATATGATATGCACATGCAAAGAAAGACCTTATAGAGTGGTGATAGAACCATGGAGGTGAAATCCCTAAATTGCAATCATTGCATTAAGATTGCTCTCACAATAACCAACTCTTCATCTTGTGAGAGGAATTGGACTACTTATGGTTTTATAGTTTTATCCATTCACTTAAGAAGAACCAATTAGGCTCAAAGAGAGCAAAGAACCTAGTGTACATTCATATCTCACTTCACCTTCTCTCACCTATAGAGCCTGGGTACAAGAAGGGTCCTTCAACAAAATGGGACGAAATTTCACATAATGGAAAAGTTGCAGCATTGGTGGATTAAGCAATTGAAGCAAATGGCCTTACTGATTTATCCCTAGTTCTACTACCAACAAAGGAACCTAACCTTGAGAGTGAAGAATATTTGGAGAGCATCATAGCTGAGGACTTAGAAATGGATGACATAGAAGTGTAGACAATAGATTCCTGATTTATGATTTTTGTTTTTTATATGCATATCAGCCTATCAAGCTATCAACATTTCTAAATTTCAATATGCAATACTAATATCAAATATGTAGTACTCTTTGACATTTGTGTGTTTGAACTTTAAAGTCAATGTTAAACTTTACCAGTTTCTTGTTTTGAAAGTTCAATGTCATGATATTTTCAGTTTTAATGTTGGCAAATTGATAAATTATTAAATTATGTATTTTTTAAAATGGCATCTCCAAGTACCCCCGTCTCCTATTTTTCAAAAACGGATTTCCTGGTACCAATACCAGTCTCCCGTACCAATAGTAGTACCGGTCTCCTAGCAACCATGATCCAAAACAAATCTATAGTATATCCAAAGCCAATAAAAAATAATTTACAAAAAGGGCAATTTTACAAGGTAAAGTTGATATGCAACCTTAAACACAAACAATAGATAAATTGTCTATATTCTAGACATTGATATTGAAAAGTTCTACCATCTAATGGCTTGATCTAAGGTGGCTTCTTAGTGCTAGTAGCCATAAGCAAACAAGATGATGGAGCAAGAAGAGGATTTCATGCTCTGAATAGTTTCATTTATTCAACCAAATCTAAGAGTCAATCGTATACCTCATCTATAAATAGACCAAGGTAGTTCAAAAACCATTCCTCAATTTTGTACATAAGGAGAAAATAGTACTTGTAGCGTAGAAATTTGTATACCTTTACAATTTCACACTATGTTTGGGTCCCTTAATTTATTGGACTTAATTAAGCTTCTAATTTGCCAAATTATGCATTCCAAAGACTTATTCTTACCGTTTTTTGAAAGGGGAACCAACATTAAATAAATGCATTTAATAATTAAATTGCCTTGGATCATGTGTGTCCTGGAAGTTTAAGCCAGGACCCATTCACCCATGGCCCAAATTAAAATATGTTTTTGGTGACATTTTAATGATTAAAATTCAAATTGTAAGTGTCGTCTTTTGGAATATAATTTTTTGGAAAATTGGATAAACACCTATAAATACCTAGTTATTTTACCAATTGAAATAAAATAGGCAATCTAAGCAACATGATCTAGCAATTCAAGAGCAAATATTATTGTCAAAAGCATTCAAGAGCAGCATTATCAATCATTTATAGCGGCAATCAAGATCCTAACATCATGTCAAAGTTTATGTGTTTTCATGTTGTTTTGTGAAGGCTAACAAGTGTTGTAGGTCTTCATGCATTCAAGCATTCAAGAAAATCTAGCAAGCAAGATCCAATTCCCTTGAAGAGATGTGTATGTCTTCAGCCCTTCAAGGAAGCTATTGAAGGGTGTTGAGTTGCAACAATTTGTTCATTCAACATTTTCTTCCTTTCCATTCAACGTTTTTATCATTGGCATTGCCATTGTGGAAGTGGAAACACTAACACGGGGTTTGGCTGAGGCAAGCCCCTATATGGCACACCATTTTCCCTCTTTTTGAATGTACAAGTTAAAGGTTTAAGTGGATTGATAAGAGTTTGAAGATCCATTTTGCATTGTTGCATTTGTTGTCATCATTCTTGTCAACCTACGGAAACTAAGTTGCAGAATTCATTTCCGACATTCCAACAAGTTTGCAACTAGAAAATAGCATCTCAGATCTAGCACCAAAGGACTGTAAAAAGTATTTTTGAAAGCCTAATCAAAGATCCATTCACCTAGGGTTGAACCAATCCTTCTGCACATGCCGGAATCAACTTCTGGTGACAACTACATGCTCTCTAATATCTCTCAAATCTGCCTGCAAAATGCTGTTACAACCTAAGTATTTTCAAGAATCTGTATTTTACATATTAAGTCATATAGTTCAATTAGTTTCATTATTTCAAGTCATTCCTAATCATCCTAAGGCCCTAAAGAATCACCAACCCAGGTCTGATTGACTCGCCATTGAGGTTGAAAGTCAATCTCTTGGCTTTGTGGTTGGTATTCTAATGAAATCTTGGAAAAGGCCCCTTACATTCTATGTTCTTTGCATTCAGGACCTAGGACGCTCCCCCCCCTCCTTTCCACCGTATCTTTCTGATTTGGAAGGTCTTTCAAATCCTAGATCGAGGTTTTGCATCATCTTTTGCATTCTTCATTTAGGGTTACATCTTACATGTTTGCATCATTAAAACTCATAAAAATCCAAAAATATGGCATACATCTTGCATCATAGTTTGCATTAGTTTGTGTTTCAGTCATTTATATCAGAATTTCATTCAAAATTGCACTCATAAATTGTCATTTTTTATCACATTATCACACATTTGCACTTGCATTTCATCAGAAAAATTGGAAATCAGTCATTATAAGATCTTTTTACAGATAGGAACAACAATCATAAATAGTAACCTAGACACTCAATTTCTGATTTTTCAGAACCTTGTACAAAGACTCATTCACCCCTGGGCAACCCTGTCCTTGTACAAGTGCTTCTGCAAATTTTTGCACACATTTTTGTCTTTGTTTGCTCAGATTCCCTGTACTTGCAGATCCCTGTTACAGTCTCAAAAACTGCATATTTTGAAGCATTTTACATTTAGTTCATTTGGTAAAAATAAAGTGCATTGTTTAGAATCAAAATTTGCATCGAAAAATCATCATTTTTAGATCTCTGCATTTTTAAATCAGTCAATTATCATATTTCAGATCTGCAAATTGCATAAAGTAATTGTTCAAATATCTTTAACATTCTTGCATACTTGCATTTCACATCAAATTCGAATACATTAGGCAAATTCTGGAAATATATTTACTATTTCAACTATATGCAAGTAGATTCAGGATCCTTAAGCAATGTAGTTCACAGTCAAACTTTCATTTCTCAGAACCCCTAAGCAAGACCATTCGCTGATCCTGTCCTACTTGCGTTGGCTAAACAAACTTTTTCTGAGACCGTTGTGTTGGCGTAAAAACTAACACCTCTGGAGTGCAGGTTTGTATGGATAGCTATGCACACTGCGTAATGAGTGCTCTTCAAATTAGGAGGGGAAGCTCCCTCGTAGTGCTAGAATGCGTGGAAAAGAAAAGTAATCTAACTCCTATCTTTTTGTTCTCAGCTGGAAGAGGCACAAGGTTAAGAAAACCAAGAACGTTGCAGCTAAGGATTTTCTGGATTCGCAGATCATTAACTACAACTAAACTAACTACTTTAAATCTATCCAGTTTCCTCAAGAAAACAGAGCATGAGGAAATGGAGCAGGGATGATTATCTGATGATAAGCCGGGTATGGACTCACAACGTGAAGGCAAGGTGGCACAACTATCTGCTTGTCCGAATAGGCTTATTGGAAACAACAATATACGATAAACTAAGTACAGATTCTCAACTTGAAGGCAAGGTGGCACAACTATCAGCTCAATCTAAATAAGTTTATTATTCACACACATCATACGATAACCAAGAACAGATTCTCAACTTGAAGGCAAGGTGGCACATCTATCAGCTCAATCTGAACGAGTTTATTGAACACATAACATAAAGGATAGCCAACTAGGATAATAAATTGCATAGGCGAGACACGCATACAATCTACCATCAACTAGCCACTATATCTAACTAAGGCAAGCATTCACCATCATAATTGCATGAAACCCTATGTGGCATAACAATTCATCACAATAGTAAATACTCATGAACAGATACAGAACGAGCAATATTACAGGCAAGGTAGGCACAGCATATATTTCTCTCTCGTGCAAAAGTTATGTACAGATGAGCAAAAACTCTTATTTATAGACATCAAAGGTGTAGGGAACCCTAAAATCACCTTGAGTCAACTACAGTCTTGCAATGCATGCAAGATTATTGCTAAGCCCTAATAAAGCAAACTATACAGTTAACTGGAAAACTACCATCAGTTAACTGAAACATCTAATCTAAAAATGGACAATTGTGCAAGCATGTACGTCCTTATTGAAAGCATGTTAACTGGAACACTACCATCAGTTAACAGAAACCCTAAATAAAACTCCAAGTGAATAAAGCTGATCTCAGAATAGATATGCATGTGATGAAACAACGAGTTAACTTCAAAAAGTAACGCCAAGTTTAACTCTTGTGTAAAATGTCTATTATGAGAGGTAGGAACTGAAGTCCACTAGCCGTGATCTCGAACAACCAATCCCTCAACGAGATTGTTAACTACATCAACATCTGAATGTCAGCAACTTGAGCAATCTTGGCAATTTTCGCACACTCAAACTAGCATTTCACTGACTCATAACTTTGGCGGCTCTGTAACTGAAGTGATGGAGACTATTTCCTCTGCAGCTTGATGCTTCGACACTTTTGCATGACGAAACTGCGAGATTTGATTGCGCACACTCTGTTTGTGAGAAATGCAAACGAACTTGCTGCACACGCAAAATTCCAACGGTATCAACCCTCTAAACCGGCTTTGGAAGACAATCAGCCATACGAGGCATGCAACCATATGGATTTGAGTAACTACGCCTGTCAACCCTCTGAAAGCACTTGATAAAAATCGGTCTCAACTTTTCTGATGAAATTGCGAATTAAGACCGATTTGGTCTTAAATTCAGTCTACGTGAATTGCACTCTGAAAAACTCGCCTGTTGACTGTGAACACGGCTATATTTTGGCAACTTTTCTAGAAAACTAAAAATACCCTGTTGAGGCTAAAAATAGCCTATCGAAGGGTAATTTTCAGCGAAAAATCTGAGATATGGGTTTTGTCCAAACAAAGATTCTAAGACAACCCAAAACGTCAGAAATGCGAAAATTTAACTTCTACTCGACCATGCAAAGAGTTTTCAGTTGAGAAAATTAGAAACTCGAGAACGAATGTTCTGAAGTTAAAAATACCTGAAAAATCAAACGCACGATTTTAATTCAAGGAAGTTATATAGAAATGATCCAAATGTTCAGACTTGTCAAATTTGCCAATTTCAGGAACATGCGAATTGGATTTTGAGAGAAATTTGAGAATCAAGGAAGAAAAAGACGTTTTTTATATGCTCTTTCTTCTGTGAAAATCGCCCCTGTTCTTCAAATTTGCTGATGAATGTGAACTTTAACCTACAAAAAGAAGTGTTTGATGAAATCGCCCTTGACTGCTGATGAAGAATTCGCCTTTGCTCTGAAAATTCGCCTTTGTCTTGAGAAACTACGAATTTCCTTGAAGTTGTGAGAATGAATAATGATGGCGCTATGTTTAAATAAGGCAAATTCGCACCATCTTGTTTACTGCAAGATTTAAAACCTTAACCAAAATAGAAGGCTTCTGATTGGACCCCCTTCAGTTACACTGATACTGACTCGAAGTCCCGAAATAAATAATAATAAAATAATATTTATCATGCAATTTGCAATAAGGCGCCAACTTTAGAAAATCGCCATTTAATGCTAAAAATGCAAGAATAAATATTAAATATTATTTAACTTCAGTTGACAAACCGAATGAAGCTTTAGGACTCACCAACAAACCTCACTGATTTCAAAAAGTGTTCATTTGACCTCATAGGCGTCCATTTGCTCAAGATATTGCACTTTTTATTAACTTCCTACTTTGTAGCTGACTACAAAGTTACAACTGGCCATCTTTGACACTGATTCTTGGGTGACCAGATGATGCTGAGACTGAACAGGTGTATTCATTGCGAAGCCTGCAGAGCAAGGAAGAAATGTCTGCTGGGAGTCATCACTGCAAAATCCATCATTTAACACCTCAAAAAATTAGGCGCCCTTGATTAAATTCATTTACAGGTGCCAAACTTAACCATTTTCCTCAACTGCCATCTGACACTTCAAATAGCTGCTGACGGCGAACGGTGAACCCTGTTGACAGGAAACTGAGCTCACTACGTGACTAGAAGCATTCTGCATCCAACGGATATACGCACGACATCTGAAAAGTGCATTAAGGGCCTGAAAAGTAAAAGCGCCCCTGAGCTACAGTTGCACTGACACCATTTTGACCAAAGTTGAACTTTCATCCAAGTACCCTACTTTGTCCTCCGATACCGAAAGCTGGAATGCCCCGATTCGTGCGCGAACTGTCTCTTTGCATAGCTAGGAGCATTGAGAAGAGATATCTTTGGAAATGACGAAGCGAGAAAACTGCTTCTAAGACCTCAAAAATACAAGTGCGTTTTTTATTTAAAATATACGCTCCATACTTAGCCATTTTTTGGATGTCTTCACTTTTCAGCATTTTACAAAGACCTCGTACGTACGAGCGTTTGCCAAATCCCGAAGGCTGACGGCTAGGCTCGTTGGATAGCTGGAGTAATTGTGCACAAGTCTCATGAAGACTTCGAACGTCAATAACCTCATCTCACAGGCTAAAGGCTAGGCGCCCCTGGCCTATAGAAATACAATGAAAATTTTATGCCAGTCTGCCCGCTTATTTACGTGCCTGGTAGAATCTCTGCCACGATCTTTCAAAATGTCGGATTAACAGGCAACTTGGTGCAATGCGAAGCTGAACTAGAGTAGTACTGATGTCAGGAAGACCTCATCAGCAAATTGGATCATCTCAAGGGTCATTTTGAAAAGCGCCCCTAAGCTACAGTTGCACTGGAAACGCAACGAAGAAGCTCAAGGATGTGAAATCTCTCTATAAGCTCATCTTCAGACGTCGACTGCCGGAGCTCTGGGACTCGGATGACTGCGTTTGATAACTCGTCGGACAAGCAGACTAGTCGTAAAGAGATTGACTGCATCGTCCACCAGAAATACCAAGATCCAACACCCCTTTAAGAAGGGCGCCCTCAAGCTACAAGCGCGCTAAAAGCTGGAAAAGGACAAGCTTCTGCAATCTGGAACTTTGGAATCTTCAACTTCTGTCGCCAATTGCCGAAGATATGGGTCTCAAAAAGTCTCGCAGGATAGCTCATCGG
>VDFB02235564.1:31343-125646 GCA_007258455.2 Sequoia sempervirens | reverse complement strand
TCAATCTCCAAGTGGGAGATTGTTTGGTGTGGAGCCCGATCAGTCTCCAAGTGGGAGATTTTTTGGTATGTGGCGACTGATTTTTTTCCCATTAACACATCAAGCTTTTTCCCATTAACACGTCAAAGGGTTTGTAGTTATTTTTTTAATTGACAAGTGAAAAACAACTTTGTAAAACCCTAATTTTAGAAGCTTCCAAAAAGTTTTTTATAAGCGGTTGGGATGTATGTTGTGGTATTGTGTTCGCAGGATTGTAATTTTTTTTGCACTGGATAATAAAATCATTGGATGACTGAGTTTTTGTGGATGCAGCCCATATTGGATGAATCACGTTAATTTTTGTGTTGTTCTCTTTTGTATTATTCTTCATTGTTATTTCTAGATTATTTAATCTGCATATAATTGTTAATGTTTATTGCTCTAATCTATCTAAACCCTAACATCTGAGACCAACCAACCCTTAATCAAAATTACATCCCTAAATATGTAGCCGTACAAGTTTCATCAAACTCCAACGGTGTAGACCAAAGTGTTTTGAGCATATAAACTTAATTCAAAACACTGTTCTGTTGGCACACACTTGCAGACAATAGTAGTAGTTTGCGTAAATGAGGAAATCTTGGATTGAGCCTAAACACCTAAGAGCAGGGGAGAAAATCTCCCACGTTCATGCAAATCGTTAATTCTAATTTTGGGAGCCTGCGAGCTAGATAAAACCACGTCTATGCTCATCTCCTAATGCCCCATATCAATTCTATATTCGCGTGCAGCAACAAGGACATTACCCAGCACAAATGTGCAATGCATCTCTAAAGAAGGAGAAAGAACTTTGCTGCAGATGCCTAAAATTGGCTATGTGCCAGCAAGAAGAAAATATTTCCTGTACAAGTTCAACTGCTCAGTACTATGATACATGCCTTTCACTTGGAGCCAAAGGATGCCTCCTTGAAGACTCTCTTGCAAATAAATGGGAACCTACAGCCAGCTAAAGGTAAGGGATCACACATAGAAGTTCCATAATGGTGAAAGAAAATGTATTTCATCAGCGCAAAGCTCAAACTCGGGAATCCTGCGCAGCATCTGACATTGGGTGTCAACCCCAAACCTGCAACATACATGTAAATGGCAAAGGTGGGCAACAAAGCGCTAGCTCAAGTTTCAAAGTGAAAGGCCGTGACAAGTAAGCACTGTTGGAAATTATAATCGCATCTACTCATTTAATTATGCCAGCTGATCCTGACAATTCTGTATCCTCTGACAACTCTGTATCCTCTGTTGTGTAGTCATATCTCATCCAGCATTTAAGCTAGAAACTTCTACTGCCGACCTACAGTCTATTCTTCCACACGTGCTTTGAATATGGAGATCTCCAATACTTCTAAGATCTCTTTAAATAGAGGCAGTTGTAATTGTTTTATTCAGGCAATAGATATTGTGCGCAGCAGCACATTTGTGATAATATCTTGTCTCCTCTGCCCCACCTACAAGTGGTATCAGAGCTACGTCGGTCAGGCTCACTGGGTATAGAGTTTTGTGGGTTTTGTGTTGAGGTCCATAGGCTGTTGAGAAGAGGCCAGTACAAGATTTTTTTTTTGCAGAACGTGGTTTTTTGGTTTGCAGTCAAACAAATAAATGAAGTTGTTGTAAGTGTGGCTACCAAAGTAATGGTTCAAAGAATTCGTGGGTCTGTCATTTGAAGAAAGTCATTGTCAAATACGAGATTGAAACTGCCCACATGTAGAAGCGGAAGCTGTGCAAGGATTAGAGCCTGGAGACCCTAAGGTGCAGAAGATTTCGGTAGAGACTTGTTGTTTGAAGTTGACAAAAAGATCATGGAAATTGCTGTGTCTATCCATGGCTTGTTTAGCCGCTGATTTGGAAAATGAAGGAGCCTCTATTAAGAAAGCCGTCCCCCAATAAAGATCCCAGTTTTTGCCGAGGAGATGTGAAGGATATATCGCAGGCGGGCCTTGGCCGCATGGAGCTAGATCTGGCCAAGGTGGAGATGCCGGGGCTCATGGCCTGCCGGGTCAAATACAGATCCTCGCAGCTGTTTAAGTATGCTCGCTGCTCCAGACTTGTGAAGAAGAAAGATCATGGAGTGTTGCAGTTTGAAGAAGCCGACAAAGAGGCACATAATTTTTTTCAATTGTGGCCATTGCAAGGAGGATTTCATCTCAGTGAAAATAGTTAGTCCAGCCTAGAAACAAAGTCGTTGGAAGTATAGTTGCAGCAGTCGTTGCTGTTAAGCAAAGAAGTTGTCAAAGGTCTGGAGAAATTCGTAGCTGTCAAGGATGAGGTCGTCGTTTTTCAATGAAGAGGAGCTGCCAAAGAAAGAGTCTGAGATAGCCGATTGGAAAGTATAAAAAAGTTTTTTTGAAGAACTTGTTTTTCAAGCTGCAGTCCGTGGAGAAAGCAGTCCGTCCAAGTAAGGAGTTGCCGCCCAAGCAAAATAAGGTTAGATATTGCTGCCAAAAGAAAGAAGGAACATAGACCTATCAAAGAGTCGCCTTAGAAGGAGAAATCACTGATTGAAGGACGCCAGAATAAAAGGCGAGTAATTCAATTTTTGAAAAGCAGTTGTGTTTGTTGAAGAGTCAGAAGAACTCGAATCTAGGTGTATAGGTTGAGAGAGTGAAAGATTGTGTAGAAATGCATATTTGAAGTCTGCAGAATAAATTAAGAAAAATGAGTTTTTAAAGAGAAAAAATCTGAGGAGGATACTAGTTGTCTGTGTTTAAGGTGTGCATTAGTTTCCCCATCATGTGAGTTTGTGGTCATCTAAAAACCACTAGTAAGTAAGTTAGTTTGTGGTCAACTGAAACCACCTCTGTTAGTTTGTGGTAATCTTAAACCACTCATGCTAGTTTCATATGTTAGTTTGTGGTAATCTGAAACCACTCATATGTTAGTTTCAATATGTTAGTTTGTGGTAATCGGAAACCACCTGTATGCGAGGTTTGTGGTTAGCTAAAACCACTTGTATGCGAAGTCAACAAGAGACCAGAAAAAAATCAGAATTCGTAGTTGCGATTAAGGGGGAGTGTTGGAAATTATAATCGCATCTACTCATTTAATTATGCCAGCTGATCCTGACAATTCTGTATCCTCTGACAACTCTGTATCCTCTGTTGTGTAGTCATATCTCATCCAACATTTAAGCTAGAAACTTCTACTGCCGACCTACAGTTTATTCTTCTACACATGTGCTTTGAATATGGAGATTTCCAGATACTTCTAAGACCTCTTTAAATAGAGGCAGTTGTAATTGTTTTATTCAGGCAATAGATATTGTGCGCAGCAGCGCATTTGTGATAATATCTTGTCTCCTCTGCCCCACCTACAAGCACAAGTCTAATAGAACTCACCCTCTGAAAATGGAAAAGAAATAAGGGAATAAAAGTACTGCATACAGCCAACTATGCAATAAGATACGTGAACACAACTGCCCCAGGCATTTGCTACGTCCCACAAACCTCATCTGTCATTGCCAAGAACATAAAGGTCGACAATAATCAAGTAAATGCATGATTCTACCAAAGCTAGAAAAAACACATTGTAAATGGCTTCTTCCATGCTGTCCAAGCATATGCAGGTAAAGTGCCCAGTTGCCAGCTTGGTTGATAAGGAAAAAGTCAATATAGATCAAATATGTAGATACAGAGTGAGGTGGCAAGTGAAAACCTCATCCAAAAGAATGAATTCCACCTGATGTAGAGCAACGAGAAATATTCTAATATTATGTCTAGAAAATCCATCAATTTTGAAATGCGTAGATCTCATTTTCAATAGACAACAATTATTCATTTGTTATGTAATTAAACAATTTCTTTATTTATTATATTATAATTATGCTTTCTATATAAAATTATCTAATATAATACATACCTAATACATACCATTCAAACAACTACAATTTAATATAAATGAAAATACACTTAATTAATTAATTTAATTTATTAATCTAATTTTAGGAAGTATATTTTCTCTTTCCTTTTTAATATATTAAAAAAACTACAAATTCTATTTTATTTAATAAAAAGATGACATGCTACCCAATTCCTACAGTCTAAAAATTATAAAAAAAGAAAAAAAGAAAAAGAAAAAAGAATAAAAGATGACATCCTTTATCCTTCTAAGAATATTTTTCTTTAAAAAAAACAATAAAATCATTACTATATTTTTTATATTTAATAAAAAATAATTGTGATTTAAAAAGCTAATAATTGTGGGTATTATCATTGGGTCATTTTATAGTTAATCTAATTACAATTTGATTAGTTAATCTATATCATTTTAGAAATGAAATGTCTTGTTATGATTTTCTTAGAAATAGATTTTATATATAATATTAAATGATGGTTTATTTTATTTATATATTTGTTGTTGCACATTCTTTTTTGTATGATCTCTTGAATTATTAAATTTAATTTCTCATATAAATCATTCATTCTAAAATTTTAAATGTAATTTAAAAATAGTTTATTAAAATAATTCTCACATATTTTTTATGTTAGTTCATCACATTTTTCATTGATTCATTTGAACTCAATCTTCTATTTTACAAGCAAGTAAGTATAGATCAAATTTGATCTATAATTATATAATTTAATTATTATTGTTATGATATTTTTTTGATCGTATATTTATCATAATTTTATCTTTGTGTTTCATATATATTGTCCATTTTCTTCAATATGATATTAGAACCAATAAAAATCTTGAGTTGTGTAATTATTTGAACTTTTAGGTTGATAGTTGTATGTGTTGTGATATATCCTATCTTGTGTAGGTAGTTGAAGTGTGTGGAAGGGATGACCTTCTTGGACTAAAGAAGAGCTGAAAATAGATGTAGAAGGTGACCAACTATTTTAGACAAGTAGGGGGAATCAACAAAGAAAAGGAGTATAAAAACAAGAAATATCACCATGTTGAATTATCCCAAGGAAAAATCTTAACACATGAAAAAGGTGTGAAAGTCTTTCATCATACGATCTTTCCATTTCTAGGTTTTTTAAAAACATAGCATTCACATTAATTTCAAGAAAATTGATTCAAACATACATTTAAAAGCATGGCATGTGAAGATTCTAATGATTTTTGAATTGAATCATATTTATGCCTTTCTAAGTGGGCCCATTATTTTTATGAACATGTTATGAATGCTGATAGAACTTGATTGGTTATAGTCAAAGAGGAAATTGGCATTGCTATGGAGGGAAAAGGAGAAGAGTTACATTACAACAAACAAGATAATATCTACATAAGAAATTGGTGAGGATTTTTTTGATTCTAAAAGTTGTCCTTGGAACAATTGGATGAAACAAAAAAGAAAACTTCAATAATTTGATGGTTATTTTAAAGTAAATTGTTTATTCTCATCTTATAAAGAGGGAAATCAGAAATGGTTTTTATTTCTTTAATTACATGGTAAAGGTGGGATTTTGAAAGGGCCTAAAATGTTTTATAAACATTTGAATAGAATCATCAATGAATCCCAAACAATAAAAAATAGACTACAAACATGACTAACAATATAGTTTGTTGAAAAAAGGCTACACAATAGATTTTATTAGTATTTCTTTACTGAAGTAAAATGAAATAGTAAAATGTATTATGATTGGGTGTTTGATATGTAGAGTCTTCTAACACTTCAAAGTTTCTATGAACATGTTATTGTCATCAAGAAAATAACCCCAACCTTGAGAAAAGAAAGAAAATTGGGATATAAGAGATAAGATGGTAGCAACATAGATTAAGCTCTCTTTAAAGAGGCTTTTCCAAATGTTTATAATGAGATAAGTGAATTTAGTTTACGGTATTTTTTAAATAAGAAATGAAAATTTAGGTGATGTAAGGATTCTGACTCTTACTATAAAATTGCACATTATAAATTTCTTAGATTCACAAGAGCTAGTCCCCACTTAATCAAATTAAAGGAAAATAAAAATTGTCTTACTATGCTTGGAAGGATATAAATAGTAAATATGTTATTAAAAAATATTACGAAGTATTAAAAGGTCATTTTAACCATTTCTAAGAGGTCTAGATATTGCTAATAAATTGAAAACCATAAAATGTAAATATTTATGTGTTAAGCTTTAGCAAGTATTTTAATTATGATATTGCTATCAGGATTCAACTGTGTAGTTTTACGAGTCAAACTCATTGACCCATGTTTCATGAGTAGTGATTCACAAGAACCCATCTTTGATGATATTTAATGGTCCACTTAGCATTTATTGAATCTAGATGATGCTCACAAACATGAAGCATCGAGCCTTCCCTAGAGGTCACCCATCCCAGTACTACTCCAGCATAAGTGCGCTTAACCACAAATTTTTCTCTATGATTAAGCTCACTTAGCTTGCAACCCCATTTGAAAAACCTTCAACAAGTGTTGTTCCTTATGAACAATTCATTATAGAGCCCATTTACCTCATCAATTGATAAGTAGGAGGTATTTTCCACAACGTGTGAAATTATGACATTGCTATTATGATTCAATTGTGTAGTTTTACAAGTCAAACTCATTGACCCATGTTTCATAAGTAGTGGTTTACAAGAACCTATCTCTCATGATAGTGAATGGTCCACTTAGCACTCATTGCATCTAGGTGATGCTCACAAAGGTGAAGCACTAGGCCTTCCTGGGAGGTCACCCGTCCTAGTACTACTCCAACTCAACCGCACTTAACCATGAAGTTTTCTCCAAGATTGAGCCCAATTAGCTTTCAACCCCATTTGTAAAACCTTCAACAAGTGTTGTGCCTTATCAACCATTCATTATAGAACCCCTTTAACTAATCAATTGATAAGTAGGAGGTATTTTCCACAGTGTGTAAAATTATGATATTGCTATTAGGATTCAACTATGTAGTTTTATGAGTCAAACTCATTGATCTATGTTTCATGAGTAGTGGTTCACAAGAACCCATCTCTCGTGATAGTGAATGGTTGACTTAGCACTCATTGAATCTAGGTGATGCTCAAAGAGGTGAAGCACTAGGCCTTGCTGGGAGGTCACCCATCTCAGTACTACTCCAACTCAAGCGCGCTTAACCACATAGTTTTCTCCAAATTAAGCCCACTTAGCTTGTAGTTCCCCATTTGCAAAAACCTTCAACAAGTGTTGTTCCTTATGAACCATTCATTATAGAGCCCCTTTAGCTCATCAATTGATGAGTAGGAGGTATTTTCCATAGCATGTCAAATTATGATATTGATATTAGGATTCAATCGTGTAGTTTTATGAGTCAAACTCCTTGACCCATGTTTCATGAGTAGTGGTTCGCAAGAAATTATCTCTCATGATAGTGAATGGTCCACTTACCACTCATTGCATCTAGGTGATGCTCACAAAGGTGAAGCACTAGGCCTTCCCGAGATGTCACCCATCCCAATACTACTCCAACTCAAGTGAGTTTAACCACAAAGTTTTCTCTAAGATTAAGCCCACTTAACATGCAACCCCATTTGTAAAACCTTTAGCAAGTGTTGTGCCTTATGAAAAAAATATTATAGAGCTCCTTTAGCTCATCAATTGATAAGTAGGAGGTATTTTCCACAACATGTCAAATTATGATATTGCTATCAGGATTCAACCGTGTAGTTTTATGAGTCAAACTCATTGACCCATGTTTCATGAGGAGTGGTTCACAAGAACCCATCTCTCATGATAGTGAATGGTCCACTTAGCATTCATTACATCTAGGTGATGCTCATAAAGGTGAAGCACTGGGCCTTCCCAGGAAGTCACCCATCCTAGTACTACTCCAACTCAAGTGCTCTTAACCATAAAGTTTTCTCCAAGATTAAACCCACTTAGCTTGCAACCCAATTTGCAAAGCCTTCAACAATTGTTGTGCCTTTTGAACCATTCATTATAGAGCTCCCTTAGCTCATCAATTGATAAGTAGGAGGTATTTTCCATAGCATGTCAATTTATGATATTGCTATCAAGATTCAACCCTATAGTTTTATGAGTCAAATTCATTGACCCATGTTTCATGAGTAGTTGTTCACAAGAACCCATCTCTCATGATAGTGAATGTTCCACTTAGCACTCAATGCATCTAAGTGATGCTCATAGAGGTGAAGCACTGGGCTTTCCCGGGAGGTCAACCATCTTAGTACTACTCCAACTCAAGATTAAGCCCACTTAGCTTGCAACCCCATTTGCAAAACCTTCAACAAGTGTTTTTCCTTATGAGCCATTCATTATAGAGCCCCTTTAGCTCATCAATTGATAAGTAGGAGGTATTTTCCACAGTGTGAAAATTATGATATTGCTATCAAGATTAAACTGTGTAGTTTTACAATTCAAACTCATTGACCCATGAGAGATGGGTTCTTGTAACTTCTTGTAACCACTACTCATGAAAATGCATGAATTGAGATATGATGCTTCTTAATTAATGCTAGATTGACATGCTTATCCCAATATTCAAGGATGAATAACAATCGTACACATAAAAAGGAATATACTAGGGGTAAAAAAATAAATATAACTATTTGTGAGGTGGGGAATTTGTTGTTGAAGGTATTTTGACTGAAAGACAGTTGTATTGATACATAGTCTTGACTAGGGACACACTAGAGTGCTTCTTTATAAAATAATTTTGATATGCATAAGTGATGCATGATGCTTCATTTCCATGCAATTCACAATCATGTGCAGTTTGCATGATTTTTAAAATAATTTGTGTAAATTGTTGAAAAAAAATAACTTTTGATCGACAATAGGTTGGTCAAAGAGGACAGTAGCTTAGTTGGTAGAGCACTCCAACAACAAATGGAAGGTCTTACATTTGAGTCTTAGCTGGTCCATATGAGCTGTAGCTCAGGAAATGGTATCAGAGGTAGGCTAGAAGAGTTGGAAATAAACCTGATCCAAATGAACAACTCAGCTCAACATAAACATTTTTAATGTATTAATTGATTTTTTTCAATGCAAAAGCATGAATTGATTTTTACTCAATAAAATCGCTGCATATAAGAAAAATAAATAATTTATTATTATTATTATAAGGCTACAAATTCTTTATAAAAGATATTTTCTTGCTCTTCAAATCATAGTCTATAATGAATGAGTAGATGTTAATAAAGAATAGTTATGAAAAGTTATTTGATAGCTCAATTTTGAGCAATGTTATAGATATACACTGCAAGGATTTTACTATAAGTTATTTGCATGCTGTGAGTAATTATTTAAACATTATTGAGTGAAAGATTTTATTCATTTGAATGTTCTGGTCTAATTGAATAGTGATTTTTAAATTCTTCATTTGGTATCAAAATATGTTATTGATTTGGTATAATTATGTCACTATCAATTCTTGTTGGAATATAAACCCAACTGCTGCCGTCACCTCCAGCCGCTGCCCGTGATATCGCAATAAATAATGTTACCACCAATATCCATTGTGATTCTGCGGGAGACCCCTGTAGCATCATGGTTCATCTTCATCGCCAGCCATTATCCGCGCAGTCTTCAAACCGCTGCCCGCGATATTGCAATATGGGTAGTTACCCATTGCGATACTACGAGGAACCTTTTACCATGCCGCCTCCGCCAGGATATTTCATAATATGGGCAATAAATAATGTTAGTTCCAATATCCATTGCGATACCGTTGGAGACCCCTGCAGCATCGTGGTTCATTTTCATCGCCAACCATTATCCGCGCAGTCTTCAAACTGCTGCCCGCGATATCGCAATATGGGTAGTTACCCATTGCGATACTACGAGGAACCTTTTACCATGCCGCCTCCGCCAGGATATTTCATAATATGGAAAATTGATATTTAAGTTTTAATATTAATATAAAGGACACTTTATTAAATACGTTTTGATAGGGAAAAAGTAGTTAGGTAATTTGTAATAAATTTTACTTCGTGCCCTCCCTTCTGTGAATGTTTTTCACGTGACTTTTAACTTTTACATATATTTGTATTTGTATTTACTTTTTATTTTAAGAAGGTGAATGTGAGCATACAGAAATTTATGAGCAGCAGCTCTGGGTTGAATATATTTTTAATTTTTAATTTTCTATAGTTTTTCCTCTACCTCTGACCTTCACGTGGTATCAGAGAAAGTTTGATTATTAGAGCCAAGTTTATCAAAGCAGATTATCTGGGTAAATTTCAAAAATGGTAGCAAGCACAAGCTTGAAAAACCCACAAATTCCACAGTTTAATGGGAAGAATTATGAGTACTAGTCAATTACCATGAAAGTATTATTTAGCTCACAAGATATATGCGATTTAGTTGAGAATGGATTTTCAGAGCCAGTAGATGCAGTAGCATACAATACTTTAACACAAGCAGAGAAAGACTTATTAAAAGACACAAGGAAGAAAGACTCAAAGGCTTTATTTTATTTGTTTCAAGCTATACATGAGAGCATGTTTCCAAGGATTTCAGCAGCAACAAAGTCCAAACAAGCATGGGACATACTTCAAACAACCTATCAAGGCATGGCAAAAGTTAAAACAACAAAGCTACAAATGTTGAGAAGAGATTTTGAAATAATATGTATGAAGGACAATGAATCTGTAGATTCATTATACACCCAAGTCATTGGGATGGTTAATCAAATTAGGTATCATGGAGAGAATTTGGAAGATACCATAATTGTTGAAAAGATCTTAAGGAGTTTTCCCACAAAATTTCTATCAGTTGTAGTTGTTATAGAGGAGACAAAGGATCTCTCACAGTTCTCAGTTGATGAGCTGTATGCATCTCTAACTTCTCATGAACATAGGTTGAAAAGGTCAACAAATACATCATATGAGCATGCTTTCAAAACTTAGGCTTCAGTCAGTCAAGGAAGAGGCAGAGATAGATCAAGAGGAAGAGGAAGAAACTCTTATAGAGGTGAAAGATATAGTCTATCAAGCTCAAGTGGAAGAGGCAGCAATCAAGGCTCAACCCAAAACCCAACATAGAATCAATCACAAAATCAAAGGTATGATAAATCTCAAGTCCAATGTCACTACTGTAAAAAATATGGGCATTATATGAATGAGTGTAGAAAGAAGCAGTATGATAATAATAGACAAAATGCAAATTTTTGAAGAGAAGGTCAAAATCAGAATTTAGATAAAAGCACAATATTTTTAGCTTGTAATGTTGCTCAAGCAAATGAAAAAGATGTATGGTTTTTAGATTCAGGCTGTAGCAATCACATGATAGGGAATCTAGAAATGTTTTTAAGTTTAGATGAGAATGTAAAGTCTGATGTTACATTAGGTAATGACAACAAAGTGTTAGTCAAGGGAAAAGGAGATGTCAATATTCTAAATAAATAGGGGGATAAAAAGTATATTTCAGATGTGTATTTTGTGCCTGGTTTGAAACATAACTTAATGAGTGTAGGGCAACTGGTTCAAAAAGGGTATAGAGTAACCTTCAAGAATGGTCTGTGCATAATTTTATACAAATACCCAAGCAACCAGCTTATTGCAAAAGTAAAAATGACAAACAACAGAATGTTTCCCTTAAAGATAAGGCCAGATTTGAATATATATTATGCTCAAACACAACACTTAATGAATTCACAAGTGGGTAAAGAAGAAACTACAGCAATAGTGCATATAATCTTTCAAGCTAAGATAAAAGATGAAAACTGGTTATGGCACCTGAGATTTGGGCATCTCAACTTTGGAGGTTTAAATTTACTTCATAGGAAAGGCATGGTCAAGGGACTACCTTTAATAGAAAAACCAGAAAGGGTATGTGAAGGGTGCATTTTAAGAAAACAACATAGAGAATTATTTCCAGCTAGAAAGTCAACTAGAGCAAAAGCCCCTTTGAAAATTATACATTCAAATTTGTGTGGACCTATGCAAACACCTTCAATAGGTGGTATTTTTTATTTTCTGACATTCATTCATGATTATTCAAGAAAAACATGGGTTTATTTTTTAAAGCAGAAAAATGAAGTGTTTGATCTGTTTCGTCAGTTCAAGAATTTGGTTGAAAAACAAAGTAGTTATTATATCAAAGTGTTGAGAACAGATAGAGGTGGTGAATATATTTCAAAAGAATTTTTTAATTTTTGCAAAGATCATGGAATTCACAAGTAGTTCACAACTAGATACACACCTTAGCAAAATGGAGTAGCTGAAAGGAAAAACAGAACAATCATGGAAATGGCTAGAAACATGTTGAAAGCCAAACATTTGTCAAATGAATATTGGGCAGAAGCAATATCTTGTGCAGCCTATATAATGAATAGGTGTCCAACAAAAAGTGTCATAAATATGGTACCTGAAGAAGCATGGACAGGAAGAAAACACAGTGTTACTCACATAAGAGTATTTGGATGTGTAGCATATGCACATGTGCCTGATGATTTGAGAAGGAAGCTAGATAACAAAGGAGAAAAATGTATATTTGTTGGATACATTGAAGAATCCAAAGCTTATAATCTCTATAATCCAACAACAAAGAAAGTTATAATCAGCAGAGATGTACAATTTGTAGAAGATGAACCATGGGATGGAAGCATAAAGAAGACAGTCAATATTTTAGCTAGTATACCTCAAGAGGAGAATGAAGTTTCAGCATCAACAAATATTCCAGCTATTGTGACTCCTACCACTCCCATTCAAGCTCAGCAAAGTAGTCCACAAGTGACACGGGCATCGACTGTCATCGACTGTAAGAAGAGCCTCATGCATTCAAGGAAGTAGTCCAACAAGAGGACAACAAACACCAACTACAACAGGACCATCGGGTCCACATTCCACAAGTTCAAGTGACATGTCAAATTCTATATTAGCAAGTCTGAGAAGATAGAAAATCAGAAGCATAAGATATATATATGAGCAAAATGAAGGTGAGAATAATTCAAATCAGATTTCTCTTTTTGTATTTTATTTTCAAATAGAAGATTCAGTTCATTTTGAAGATGCGGTCAAAGATGATAAATGGGTAAGTGCTATGGATGAAAAGATTGAAGCAATTGAAAAGAATCAGACATGGGATCTAGTCAGTCTTCCAAAAGACAAAGATGTCATTAGAGTGAAATGGGTTTATAAAATCAAATTGAATAAAAAAGATGAAGTTCAGAAGCTTAAAGCAAGATTGGTTGTAAAGGGCTATTCACAACAGCCTGGAATTGATTACAATGAGACATTTGCACCTATAGCATGATTGGATACTATAAGGATGATTTTAGCATTAGCAGCTCATAATAAGTGGTATGTATCTCAAATGGATGTAAAGTCAGATTTTTTAAATGGTTATTTAGAAGAAGAAGTTTATGTGGATCAGCCACCTGGGTATGAAATTCTGGGTCAGGAAGACAAAGTTTACAAATTGAAAAAGACACTGTATGGATTGAAGCAAGCTCCAAGAGCTTGGTACAGCAGAATAGACAGTTATCTTTTGCTGAATGGATTTAATAGATGTAGCAGTGAGCCCACACTGTATACAAAAATGAATGAAGAAGGTGAAATACTGATAGTATGCTTATATGTTGATGATTTAATCTTCACTGGAAATTTTTCAATTGATCTATTCAAGGCAGACATGAAGAAAGAATTTGAAATGACAGACTTAGGTATGATGAAGTATTTTTTGGGCATTGAAGTGAATCAGAATGAAAATGGTATTTTTATTTCACAGTCAAAATATGCAAATGACATTTTGAAAAGGTTTAATATGATGAAGTGCAAATCAACACCAACACCTACAGTGATAGGTCTGAAACTAGGTAAGAATGATAGAGGGTCTAATGTTGATCCAACTTTGTTTAAGAGGCTTGTTGGAAGTCTCATGTATCTCACAGCCACAAGGCCAGACATTATGCATGGAGTAAGTTTGATTTCTAGGTTTATAGAAACACCAAAAGACACCCATTGGAAAGCTGAGAAGAGAATTGTAAGGTATGTAAGTGGAACAAGGAATTTTGGCATTAAGTATTCAAGTTCACATGAGTTCAAACTCATAGGATACACAGATAGTGATTGTGCTGGCAGCATTGATGACAAAAAAAGCACGTCTGGTTATGTATTTAATTTTGGGACTGGAGTTGTCTCATGGTCTTCAAAGAAGCAGCCAATAGTCTGTCTTTCATCAGCTGAAGTAGAATATGTGGTAGCCACAAGTGCAGCATGCCAGGTAGTCTGAATGAAAAGAATTTTGAAAGAATTGCAAAATGAACAAATTGAGGCAACAAAAATTTACTGTGATAACAATTCAGCCATAGCTCTCTCAAAAAATTCAGTCTTCCATAAGAGAAGCAAGCATATTGATACCAGGTATCACTTTATCAAGGAATTAATTAACAATGGTGACATATTTTTAGAGTTTTGCAGACCAGAAGACCAAAGTGCAGATATTTTCACAAAGGCACTGGGAAGAGATAATTTCATTTTTCAAAGAAACAGATTGGGCATGGTGGATAGTGCAGTTATGTTTAAGGGGGAGTGTTGGAATGTAAACCCAACTGCTACCATCACCTCCAGCCGTTGCCCACGATATCGCAATAAATAATGTTACCGCCAATATCCATTGCGATACCGCGGGAGACGCCTGCAGCATCGTGGTTCATCTTCACCGCCAGCAATTATCTGCCCAATCTTCAAACTACTGCCCGCGATATCGCAATATGGGTAGTTACCCATTGCGATACCGCAGGGAACCTTTTACCATGCCACCTTCGCCAGGATATTTCGTAATACGGAAAATTGATATTTAAGTTTTAATATTAATGTAAATGACGCTTTATTAAATACGTTTTGATGGGGAAAAAGTAGTTAGGTAATTTTTAATAAATTTTACTTTGTGCCCTCCCTTCCGTGTGACTTTTAACTTTTACATATATGTGTATTTGTATTTACTTTTTATTTTAAGAAAGTGAATGTGAGCATACAAAAATTTATGAGCAGCAGCTCTGGGTTGAATATATTTTTAATTTTTAATTTTCTGTAATTTTTCCTCTGCCTCTGGGCTTCAATTCTTTGTTCATTTTTGAATTTAATAAAAAATGATTATGATTATGATTATGATTATTGAATATTAAGATGGTGACTTTTTTGACTAACAACGCACTAAAATGTTAACAACACTCTTTTATAAAATAATAGTGATATGCATTTCGCTCTTGAATTTTCTTCTGCTGTATTCTTGTAAATTATTCTGTGTTTCTTCCAATTTAAATATAGAATATATTTATCACTCGTTATCTAATCTTCTCTGCTGGCTAATCTGAATATTGATGAGTGACATATCTCATATCGTGGAGTTGAAAGCTCGACTCTTTTCAGAACTAAAGATCTAAAAGTTGCGATAATATAACTGCTAAGAATCATTTAAGGTACAGCGGTAGTTTGTTAAAACATTGGCATGCATATTAATAGTAATTTTATTATTGTCCGTTGTTCTACTGAACTGAATGATAAAAGTATAATAAGGTTGCGAATGACTGATCCTGTTTGAATCCTATGCTTTCCCAATTGAAAATTGAAACAGCACAGAAAAACTCATTGTTTTATTCATCAACAAAAAAAAAACAAATATGTATAGTTGCAGAAACTTCAACAATTTCTTATAATCATGCTATCTCATTTCAGAGTAAATTGAAACTGTTGTCAGAACTATAACTGATCGACAGGTAACTAAATATTATTGACAATCAATTGAGAGACAAATGACAGAGAGCTGGGAATACAGATACACGAATATAATTCAGTTATGAATAATATTCTTTTAACTGTTGAATTTTGGTGGATTCTTAACATATCTTTATATAGTACAAATTAAGGACTAAATTGATTAATCACATAAAATAAAACAATATAAAATACATTATGCAAAAGTTGTTCTTTGAAAATAGTTTTCAAATCAATAATAATTCTTCAAACTGCTCTCAATTATAAGTATAGTCATATAGCTATAATCCAAGTTCCCAACATCATTGGACACTATTTGTCTCATCACTCTTGTAAAGGTATGATATTGGACTTCCAGATTTCAAATCTCCTCTGAAATATTGGACATCAATCCTCACATGCATGTCGCATAACCCTAATGAGGTATAGTTTCTCTAATTCACAAACACCTCAAACTATTAAGCATCTATCTATCTTCTGTTGCATCCCTCCTTATCTTCAAAATAGAACAAGTGTCTCATCTTCAATAAAGTCATCATCACTATTAATATCTCATGGTTCTTCAACAAGGGTTATATTTACTGATTCTTTAAGTTTCTCTTTGAAAAGATCACTTGCATGGATTTTACGATGAATTATTGTATGACCTATTTTTCTACCATAGCAATATTTGATATCACTCTTATCTGACATTCTTTTTACCATGTTTTTTTTAATTTAATGCAAGCTCTTGCTAGGTATCTCCTCCTGAATCTCTTGGAGTTGCTCTCTTTTATTCAACTATGAGCACATAAGTCATGTCTTCTAATGTTTGTCAAGGCATCTAACTAAGAGTAAAAGTACCAAAGAAAAACTATTAACAAGATGGCTTTAGCATCCTCTTTATATACCACAACATTGATTTCTAGTAGTTGTTTGATGAGAGATCATAGATATAATAATTTCATTCCGCATTTTGAATCTAAATAATTGTAGTTTCATAAAGAACTTTGTATTTGTTACTTTTGTTCCAAATAACTTATTTAATTCATTGATGATTTTTTTCAGATCAACATAATGTAGCTTCCAATCTAAAAGAGCAAGGTCAATCTCAATCCATCTGTAGGCACTACTTTTGTACCATTCGCGATGCCTCATAAATTTTTGTTCGTCAATTGCATTCCTATTTTAATATTTCACGTATAAAAATTATGATCATAGAGATGTTTCCATTTTCAAAAAATCTATGACAATTTCTTTTTGTATTTTGAAAAGGAACACATTTGTGAAAGTTGTTTGATCTTCCAGAGAAAATTGTTCTCTTCCCTTGTACCCTGCACCTTAACAAATCATAGCTCTCTGATGTCTAACGTTCCAACCAATAAATGTTCTCCACCACAGGTCCACGCAGCATCAAATTTACACCATCATACACACTGGCAACAGTTTTCTCCAGTTAGGTATAGAGGCACAATCTGTAAGCTCTAATACCGAACTTAAAATTGAAATATCATATAAAAACACTTACTTTTATAGAAAACTAATTGAGAGACAAATGACACCAAATTGAGACTGTCATGAGAAATATATGATGACACATACACAAGTACAATTCAATTATGAATTATAGTCTCTAACATTCCTTGCAATCAATATTAATGACCATTATAGAAAACTATGCTTATTTTAATGATCTATGTGGATTCACTATTGGGACTGTTACTTAAAAAGTTAAATTTGTTTTCTTTAGGATAAAATATGGCATTAATTACTCTTCCAGTTGCTTAAATTTAAAGCTATTTAAATTCAGAAAGATTCAACTCATTTTCCGAGTGAAATAATTAATGAAGATGGTGTGCGTAGAAGAGTTAACTGACTTTAATCATGCATGCGAGCTGTTAAGGATGCGTACTTGTTTTTGAGGCAATTTAAGAGGAATGCTTTTTGGAGAATATTTGAGAGATTTGGATTAATGCGCATTAACTCTCTATTTACTCTCACACACTTTGTGGGTAGTAAAAATAATAGTATTTTATTACTGCTTTGCTGTCCACCATACTTTTTTATTTTAGTTTCTTTTTGTAGTCATTTTGCTTAATGCAAGCAACAGAAAAGAAGAGCATCACAGCTTTGCAGAGAAGGTTGAACAGGGCATCGTAGCTGCTGTATATTTCAAATTGATGAATATATATAAATCTGATTGCTGTCTATTTTTTGTTGTGTTTCAATTGTGTTTTTCTGAGCAGCTCTTAATTGCATTTGAATGTGTTTATTTTACTGCTATGTATGATCTTTATTTGCTGCTCTGTTTTATTTCCACTCCTCTACCCCTTGGCCCACATCTGGTATCAGAGCCACTGGTTCAAATTTATTTTTGGGTCTACACTTATTTCTTGGTTAATAGCCATCAATGGCTTCTGTAGCCTCAATGTCTGGTGCTTCCTTGTCTAGCCTGCAAACTCCTCTTTTCACAGGCAAAAATTATGAATATTGGTCATTGACCATGAAAGCCCTGTTTAGATCTCAGGATGTTTGGGAAATTGTTGAGAATGGTTATGCAAAACCAGCAGACCAAGTAGCTTATAATGCTCTCACACAGGCAGAGAAAAATCTCTTGAAAGATCAGAGAAAGAATGATGAAAAAAACTCCAAATACTTAGAGGAGAATTTGAAAATATAAGTATGAAAGATTCATAATTTGTGGAGTTATTTTTTACTCATGTTGTTGGACTAGTAAATCAGATAAAGTCTCATGGGGAAACATTAGAAGAGACAAGGATAGTTGAGAAAATGCTAAGGGTTTTTCCTACTAAGTTTGATCATTTAGTTATTGCCATAGAGGAAACTAAGGATTTAACCCAGTTGACAATGGATGAATTGCATGCATCTTTGATAAATCATGAATATAGGCTTAACAGATCACACACCTCTATTGAGAATTACTTCTCATCTCAGGCTTCAATAAGCCGTGTAAAAGGTAGAGGTAGGTTCACACCTAGGGGTAGAGGAAAAAATTCATTTAGAGGACGTAGCAGCAGTCCTGCAAATCAAGGTGGAAGAGGACATAACAATGAACACTTTCAAAGTCATCCAAGTGGTCAAAGACAAGATAAGTCACATGTTCAATGTCATTACTGCAAAAAATATGGTCACTACTCCTTTGAGTGTAGGAAGAAACAATATGACCAAGGAAGACAAAATCAAAATCCGCCAGAAAACTCTACAAAAACTATGTTTATTGCATGTGCAAAGATTGTTGAAATAATTTCTACAAAATCACCAGTTGAGTGCAATATGGTTCAAGACAGTCCAAATGATATTTGGTATTTAGATTTTGGCTGTAGCAATCATATGTCTGGAAATCTAGAATTATTTTCAAGCTTGGATAAATCAGTCACTTTAAATGCTACTCTTGGGAACAATAATCAAGTGAATGTTATGGGAAAAGGCATTGTTGATATTCTAACCAAAATGGAGGAGCAAAAGGTCATTAATGATGTTTTTTATGTTGCTGGTATGAAGCACAATCTGATGAGTATTGGTCAATTAGTGCAAAAAGGATACATAATTATATGAAAAATAATGCATGTGTTATTCTTGATAAATATCCAAGTACGCAGCTAATAGCAGAGGTACAAATGAAAAAAAATTGAATGTTCCCATTGAGGTTGAAACTTGACATCAAAAGAAACACAGCTAAAGCTTATCATATGGCAAAAAATACACAAGTTGGAATAGCATTAAAGGCTGAAAGTTCTCAAGATGCCTCTCAAGGTTGCTCTGGAAATGAACAAGGTTGGAAAGTTGCTCTAGAAGGCTATTCCAGAAACATACAAAGTTGCAAAGTTGCTCCGGAAGGTTGCTCTAGAAACATACAAAGTAGCAAAGTTGCTTTGGAAGGTTGCTTTAGAAAAGAACAAGGCTACTCCGGAATAGAACAAGGTTGCTCCGGAAAGGCAAAAATTGAAACCAAAGATGAACAAAATGGTAATGTAACTGTTCAAATAGCTTTTCAGTCAGTGGTAAAGAATGAATCTTGGTTGTGGCATTTGAGATTTGGTCATTTAAACTTTGGAGGTTTGAATTTGTTGCATAGAAAGAATATGGTTAAGGGGCTGCCATTGATTCAAAAACCGGAAAGGGTATGTGAAGCGTGCATCTTGGGTAAACAACATAGAGAGATATTTTCTGTTGGAAAATCAGAAAGAGCATGTAAACCACTTGAGATTGCTCACTCCGATATATGTGGACCAATGCAAACTCCTTCCATTGGAGGTTGCACATATTTTTTGACTTATATTGATGATTATACAAGAAAGACATGGGTCTATTTTTTGAGGCATAAATCTGATGCATTTGGAGTCTTTTAACAGTTCAAGGCTCTTGTAGAGAAACAAAGTGGTTACTATATCAAGATATTAAGGACTGATAGAGGCGGTGAGTATAATTCTAATGATTTTCTGAATTATTGCAGCCATGGTATTCACAAACAATTCACAGTCTGTTACACACCTCAACAAAATGGTGTGGCTGAAAGAAGAAATCGAACTATGATGGATATGTCAAGAAGTATGTTGAAGTCAAAGCATTTACCAAATGAATACTGGGCTGAAGCAGTAGCAACTACTGTCTATATTTTGAATAGATGTCCAACTACAAGTGTAAGGAATGTGATTCCTCAAGAGGCTTGGAGTGGTAGAAAGCACAATGTTGCTCACTTCAAAGTTGTTGGATGCATTGCATATGCTCATGTGCCTGAAGAGCTCAGAAGGAAATTAGATAACAGAGATGAGAAATGTATTTTTGCTGGGTATTCAGAAGATACAAAAACTTACAAGTTGTTTAATCTAATTACAAGAAAAGTTATAATCAGTAGAGATGTGCAATTTGTGGAGAAATAAGCATGGGATGGAAGTGTAGAAAAAATAATAAGTGTAGCAGTAGCTGATCCACGTGATGATATGACTGATGAAGTGATAGAACAGCAAGGTATTCCTCAAGCAATACCTCCTTCCTCTCTCGGACATGCAACACAAGTTGTTGCACAAGCTACACCTCATTCTAAAGCAAGACTTTCAAGAAATCAGAATTTTACACCTACACAACAAACTCCACAAAGAACACTAGCCATAACACCATCTGGAAGTCTATCAAACTCAGTTGATAGAAGCATCTCATCGGATCCTACATTGGCAAGCTTATTGCAGCGAAAAACAAAGAGTTTAAGAGATATGTATGAAGCTGATTTTAGTGTTGACACATCAAATTCATTTTCTATTTTTGCTTTATTTTTAGAAGTTGTTGATCCAATGTTCTTTGATGAAGCAATTAAGGATGAAGCATGGGCTGAAGCTATGGATGAAGAGATTGAAGCTATTGAAAAGAACAATACTTGGGAGTTGGTGGATCGCCCTCAAAGAAAGGATGTAATAAGTGTAAAGTGGATTTATAAAACTAAGTATGGCATGGATGGAAATGTGCTGAAGCATAAGGAAAGGTTCATTGCTAGAGGTTTCACTCAGTAGCCTGGTATTGACTACACTGAAACATTTGCACCGGTAGCTCGCTTGGATACGGTAAGAAGTGTTTTGGCCATTGCAGCTCAAAAGAAGTGGCATGTTTTTCAAATGGATGTAAAATCTATATTTTTAAATGGTTTGATTGAAGAAGAAGTTTATGTTGAGCAGCCGGAAGGATATGAAATTATAGGTCATGAAGGCAAAGTATATAAGTTGAAAAAGGAACTCTATGGACTCAAGCAAGCTCCTAGAGCATGGTACAGTCGAATTGATTCTTATTTAATTAAGAATGGTTTCAGTAGGTGTAACAGTGAGCCAACTTTATATATCAAGATAGATGAAGAAAGTAAGATGCTAATAGTTTGTCTTTATGTAGATGATTTGATCTTTATGGGAGACCTTTCTATAAATCTCTTTAAGGAAGCTATGATGAAAGAGTTTGAGATAGAAGTGAAGCAAACAGCAGATAGTATTTTTATTTCTCAGTCAAAATATGCAAGTGATGTGTTGAAAAGATTTAATATGCTAAATTGCAAATCAGCTCCTACTCTAGTTGTGACAGGATTGAAGTTAAGCAAGGAAGATGATGGTTCATTAGTTGATCCTAAACTATTTAAAATGATGGTTGGTAGTCTCATGTACTTGATAGCCAGAAGACCTGACATCATGTATAGTGTAAGTCTTATCTCAAGGTTCATGGAGTCTCCAAAAGACTCTCATTGGCAAGCTGGAAAAAGGATTTTGAGGTACGTATGTGGAACAAAGAACTATGGAATTTTATATTTAGCTGTAGATGATTTCAGACTCATTGGATATATGGACAACGATTATGCTGATAGCATAGATGATAGAAAAAGTACTTCTGGTTATGCCTTTAACTTTGGATCAGGGGTTGTATCATGGGCTTCAAAGAAACAGCCCATTGTTACACTTTCTTTAGTAGAAGCGGAGTATGTTGCAGCCACATCAGCATCATGTCAAGCTGTATGGATGAGAAAAATGTTCGCTAAGTTGATGCATAAACAAGATGAAGCAACTAAGATTTACTGTGATAATAACTCAGTCATTGCATTGTCTAAAAATCATATTTTTCATAAAAGAAGCAAACACATAGACACTAGTTACCATTTTATAAGAGAGTTAGTGAATAACAACTAAATATGTTTGGAGTTTTGTAGATCAAAAGATCAATTTGATGATATCTTCACTAAACCATTGGCAATAGACACATTTGAATACTTGAGAAGTTGTTTGGGTGTTTGTGCTGAAGATAAATGCTCCAGAAATTTATGTGCTAGTGTAGATGCTCCGGAACTTGAAATGCAGATGCTTCAGAACTTGAAGTCAGATGCTCCGGAACTTGAAGGAAAACTGAAGATGGATGCGCTGGAACTTTTTGAAAAGTATAATGGGAATGAAGGTGGATGCTCCAGAAGTTTTTTTGTGAAATTTGTCAGCTAGTTGAGATTAAGGGGGAGTGTTGGAGATATCTAATCTTAACTATTTAATTATGCTAATTCCCTCCAACTAAGGATGCGTACCTATTTTTAAGGCAATTTAAGAGGAATGCTTTTTGGAGAATATTTGAGAGATTCAGATTAATGCGCATTAACTCCCTATTTATTCTCACACACTTTGTGGGTAGTAAAAATAATAATATTTTATTACTGCTTTGCTATCCACCGTACTTTTTTATTTTAGTTCCTTTTTGTAGCAACTCCCTATTTACTCTCACACACTTTGTGGGTAGTAAAAATAATAATATTTTATTACTGCTTTTCTGTCCACCATACTTTTTTATTTTAGTTCCTTTTTGTAGTCATTTTTCTTAATGCAAGCAACAGGAAAGAAGAGCATCGCAGCTCTGCAGAGAAGGTTGAACAAGGCATCGTAGCTGCTGTATATTTCAGATTGATGAATATATATAAATCTAATTTCTGTCTATTTTGTGTTGTGTTTCAATTGTGGTTTTTTGAGCAGCTCTTAATTGCATTTGAATGTGTTTATTTTACTGCTGTGTATGATCTTTATTTACTGCTCTGTTTTATTTCTACTCATCTATCCCCTTGGCCGATAGATCTTAGTTGGTTGTGTTTATCTATTAGTCTTTTGTTCATTTTTTTTCTTTTTCTTTCCTTTCCTTTCTTTTCTTCCCTTAATGTTTTGTAACTCTCACAATGATAGCAAAAGGCATTGCTCTCAGCTATATTGAAGTTAAAGTCTTGAATAGCACAGTTGCAGAAAGAGAAAACAAAATAACACGGATATTTTATTGATTGAGATTTAGAAATATATGAAAGTTAATCTCTCCTGGAAAGAAAACTGAGATTGTAAAAGATAAATAGTAATATTACCTGTAAGGTCTTGCATATCTATTGTGTTACTGATTCATGTCTTGCAAAGTTTATAACACTGATGATAATGTTTCTATTTCTTACTATTATTAGCATGGAGAGAACAATTCACAAGTACATCGAAAGTCATGATAAGAAATTTCTGAAGCTACAGACTCTTTCTACGGATAGTGACATCGAGGTAAACAATTAAATCATGTCAACAAACCAGTGAAGCTACGTTGTGTCATCTTTGTGAACAGCTCTTCCATTTTGCTTGGCATACTCTAATTATACGTAGTTAATCTGAAAAGCATTGGAAAGAGGAGGCCACTAAACTCAGACAACAAAGGGACCTTCTAACAAATTCAATCAGGTTTGTCTGTGGAAATTCACTTTTATACATAAATATGTAGTTATAACTCTTAAATTGATAACTAAAATCTATTTGCAATCTCGATTATTACAAATATTAAAACAAAACATATGGTTGAAAAGGAGATTTCTTACAGGGAACTAATGGGAGAATCCTTTCCATCGTCAAATATCTGGGATCTTTTGCAGCTTGAAAACAGATTGGAGAAGGCCCTTAGTTGTGTAAGATAAAAGAAGGTATGTCATGCGAACGGTGGGAATTTTCAGTAGTTCCTTGCTTATTTTTTATTTTATACTAACAGGGAATAAGGCCTGAGAAATCTTGTTGCGGCTGTATTTTTTCTGGGTTTCTTAGTGACAGACAGGTTTGGGAAATGGTAGGATTTCATTCCACTTTCGTTAGGAAGGTCTTTCCAAATCTATAGCACATTTGCTGCTAAAAAGCACATGGAAAGTTTGGGAGCTTATCAAACCTTGGTTATTCTGGAACATATATGACTTCAGACCTAAATTTTGTATCAACTAGTACCCTCTTTCGTACTATCGTGTCATCTCTTGTCAGGATTAACCTTTAGCCAATGTCCTTTGGATCCTCTATGATTCATTTTAGACATTTTTTTAGAACTATCAGAAATCGGTTATCTTGGTCTAAAGACAAGCTTAATTTCAAGCTTTTTAGTCTTTTCAAATTGTTGTTGAGTTCGTTCATTTAGAAATGCTTCACATGTTGGGATAGCGTGCAGCAAGCCATGTACAAAACTTGGAAACATTACTTAGATACAGCTTTCCATAATTACAAGCCTTGTGAAAGCTGCTCATGGCTTTCTTCACATTTTCTTATGATTGAAATGCTCAATAATAGATGGCATGTCTAATCTATAGACAATGTACTGTGACGATTTCATATAGTTTGGTCAACCACTTTTTGAACCCACACCTGTTTATTTTGCTTGGTGTATTCTTTATCAATATTTTCTTATTGGATCTTTGATCGATGTATTTAAATGTCTTTAATCCTGAGTGTTCTCTTGTTTTATCCATGTACTTAGGCTACTTGGACTTGGATACATGATTTCTTTAACTCTTTTAGACCCAATCTCTTTTTTGGCACATGATTCTTCTACGTTATTGGCCATGAATGTTGGCTAAATATGTTCAAATTTAATATGATCTCAAAGTTAAGATTATATTTAGTAATTAGAAAAATAGAGACCCAACTCTATTTTAGGAGCTTTTATTGACTCATTTGTTTGCTTGTTTACTATGTCCATGAATTGTTCTAATGTTCTCCTATAGATTCAAGTGTGAGTGAAGTTTTGCTATAAAAAATATTTGAGCCTTTTGTTTCCAAAAACATCTTCAAGGAGTTCTCATTCCTCAAGCTCCTTCAAGGTAGTAGCTTCATTCCTAAGGGAACCCTTTGTAAGACCATGGTCCCTAATTTGCCAAGTAATATCATCCAAGAGGGATTGAGGATTTTCCCTATCCAAAAAGATATTACCAAAATTCTACCTATTCCATTTCTTGAGCTGATACCTCATAAATTGTAACATTTGAGAAAGGTATACATAGTTCTATCATAAGCAGGTCTTCCTCTACTCCATCAATCAAACATAAGATCCTATAGTAGAGGACCACGTATAAGCTAAAACTTGAAGGATTAGTTTTTAGTAGCCCCCACCAAATTAGTTGTGAGTTTGATAGGCCAATGGTCAAAAACCCTCCACTCTAAAATCTCAAAGATGGTAACCCATGATTTGCTACCAATCCAAAAGCTAGACACCAAAAACCTGTCTTATCTCTATGAAATAGAATCCTTACCACATCTCCTATTCTTGTAGGTAAAAAAACCATTACTGGGATTTATTTTCACCGCATTCATGCAGACAATGTTATCTTTTAGCTACGTAGAAGAAGGATCAAACCTTTGGACACCTCCCCTCTTTTCCTCCAAACTGATAATGGCATTAAATTTCTTGACCAAGATCCAAAAAACTAAAGGATTCAAATTTTTACTAAATATATCAAATATGGACCCAACGTCTACTTTTACCAGGAAGATCTATTGGAGCATAAACATTGGAGAGAAAAAAAGTCTCTCTAGTTTCAAAGTTAGTAGCAACCATAGAGATTGAGAATCTACTTGAGAGCCACCAAAGAGGGGAGACCTTTAGTAGGTTCCAAAGGCAAGCCACCCCTCCTACATTTCCCTAAGCTCCAATACACTAACAATGGCTTCTCCAAAACAACTTTGTGGCCAAAGTATACATACTTTCCATAGAAAATTTTGTCTCCTAAATAAAGATAATATCTAATAAATGAGCTCTAATCAACTCATAAACAACTTTTAGTCTAGGTATGTTGTTTAAGCCCCTTACATTCCATGAAAGAATAATCATCTCTGAGATTTGGAGAAATGAGAGCCAATGGTATTGATTGACCCCGATTCCACCAAATTCTCACCCATTAGTTTAATTTTTCTTGATCTTTCTTCTTCCCTAACTTGATTAGTTTATCTGAAGCTCCCTTCTTAAGGCTCTTTGGTTGCAACCTTAGAGAGGGAAAGGATTTACTACCTTTCCCATCATCCAACTCCTCCTCCTATAGAGGAAGCAACATAACCATGGTCAATCCATTGACCCTCTCAATATTTTCACTTGACTCCAAAGCACAAGGAGTCAAAGGATCCTAATCTATATCCATTTTTGTCACAAGAAGACCCTCCTACTAGGTAACCTAATTACCATCCTCCCTAGTTATCTCCTACACCTCCCCCAAATCGCCTACATCAAAATGCTTCCCATCTAGTTTCACCACTTGTAGATCAAAATCATCCAACACCTTAAAATGGTTAAAGACATCATCAACCTAGTTGTCTTTGAAATGTCTTTTCTTCCCTCTACCCTTGTGCGAGCCTTTATAGGACTAAAGTCATCCTTATTTTTGTCAGCTCCACCCTCACAAGGGCTTTCCTTTTGTCCATCTTTGATTATTTACATGATGATATATTAAGTGGGGACCCTACAACGAAGACCCAAGGACACTTCTTTTGCAAGTGGCCATATCCATGGCATATTTGACATTGAAATGGAAGATCTTCATAATCAAGTTGTTGGATCTATGAAGATGATCCAAGAAAAATTTCCAAAGAATATGGAAAAGGTTTATTTGAATCAATTCTAATACAAATCCAAACAAAAGAAATTACCTTTTTTATCCATATTTTGTTGTGACATACCCACAAGCTTGCTAAGCAATAGAGTGATCATGTGCAAAATATCATTCCTCAAGAACTCTAAAGGAAACCATCGAAGCCTCACCCATACAAGAACTCGTGTTGGGAGCTCCTTTACAAGATTAAATCCCACATGCCATGATTTGATAAACAAGACTTAACTTGGTTATAGAAGTAGGGACCTCCCTCAAATGTCTTATTACGATCAGCCAAACAATTGAAAAGCAACATGAAGTAGTTATTAGCTACCACCATTATCTACAGCTTACCCTCGGGGATCTAGGTCTAACGAGCATGCATGGAGGGGGGCATGAATCCCCATAAACTTACAAATCAAGGTATGGGTAGAAATATAGTTGAAATCCTCCTCAATATATTTTGGTTGAATCACCTTAACCAAATGATCCTATCTTTGTTCCAAACAACCATTCATTTTTATGATTTGAGGGCCACCATTATGAGATGGGCCCTTCGTATTCATGATTTTTTTCAAAAAAATGATCATGCTTGGATGCATAGATGGGGATGGATCATTACCTGACAAATCCTCCTAAAATGGTATATTTAGCTTAGCACTTGGGCCTCCTATCAAGACCATCCTCTGAAATGAAGAGGGAGAAAATTATTCAAAAAGAAAAACTAGATCCCAACACCTCAATCACAACACCCATGACACCAAAAAAACCTTGCACTAGAAATCAAACCCTCACACCAAACAAAGCATCACAGTGAAAAAAAACATGCACCCTATACCCAACACTCCCCACATGCAACCTCCATGGAAAGTGTAGGAAGGAGGCCCCATAGGGCACAACTAGGTCCTGAGAGCCCTAGTATGGGTCATACAGGAAAAAATCCCCCAATGCCATTAATGCAAGGTGATAATTATCATTTTAAGATAGTGATATTTTATTTGAACCACTAGAATTTCTTTTTTCAAGGTAGAGTAGTGGCAATAATGGATGGAGTTTCATTTTTTATCATATATCTTAGTTAACTATATTTAGTGACATTTTTATACACCTATTTATTTAATCTTCTTTTATATGTTAAAACAAACATTTTATTTCCACCACTTTCACATACATCTCCAAAAGATAATTTTGTTGGGAAAGTTGTCTCATCCTTGGATTTCCAATATGGCATATTGTTACTCATTTTATTTTTCCTATGTCTCCTAAATATTTTGGTCTTATGAAAATCAATCAATTTTGGATCTTTATGGGAATTAAGTTCAAAAAATATATAATATTCATAAGCGCTTTCCCTTTTTATTGGCCCTTTTAATTTTTCATGAACTTCTTAAGTTTGCAAACCTAAGGAAATTATGAAAGGTCCTTTTTGTCACAAGTTGCACGCAAGTTTGTAAATCTATTTTTTTAAGCAATTGGTTTCTTTATTTATAAAGTTTGTGAGTTCTTGAACCTTGCATAAATGTAAACAAGTTCTTGTTGTTAGGTTTTTGGTAGGATTTCTAACCTTTAAAGTTTCCTTGTATCCTTCCTTTGTTGTCATAAGTTTTTTTTGGCTCTTAAACTTAGTGAATTGTTGAAAAAAATTGTTTGTAAAAGTTAAAATTCTCTATTTTGGTTAACTTGAGAGTTCATAAACTTCATAAATGTCAAACAAAGCTACAAAAAAGTGGTGAAAAGCTATGCAAGTCTCAACATTTGCATTATTACAAAGTTTGCAAACCTTATGAATAGGTGACAATGTCTAGAGTCCTAAAAAAGGGTGATAAATGCAAACTTACATTGAATTGACATAAATATGGTTTTGAAGGCTCATTTTGTTTCTATCTCATTTTCAAACTAAAGGGACAAAGATATCAACAAGTTCATTTTATTAAAATCATTGAAGGAAAGTTTTTTGTTCATATTATTTTTTCTAGCCATATTAAAAAATCTAAAGATAAGACCATTAGAAGAATCCTAGACCATTTTCCAAGAGGCTTTGAGACAATTCTTTAAAATTTTGAAGTTAGAGCCATTATTTCTCAATGCTTATCCTCACCATCAAGACATAACTGATAACATTGAAGTGGCTTCCTAATCAAATCTCTTCCTTTTAAATATGTTGGGATTCCCATCTTTGAGGGAAGATATTTTCTACAGTTTGGGAACATTTGATCAATAGATTCAACATTAAGTTTTCATCTTGGAAAACAATGTGGCTATCTTGGGCTAATAAGCTTCAATTAGTTTAGATGGTGCTCCAATCAATCCTCATCTACTTGATTTCCCTTTTTGCTACATTGGAAAGTGTGATGCATGGGATTGATAGTATCATGAAAAAAAATATTCAGAATGGTATTGATGACTCTACAACAAGATCCATGATGATATGGAAGGAATTTTGCAAATCAAATTCACAAGGTGGATGTGACATTAAAATACTTGATCAATGCAATCATTTCCCTCATTACAAAACAATTTTTGGATGCTTTCAATAAAGAGGATATTTTTTGAATTACATAACTATTAGAAAAAATGACTTGGACTTTGTTGATCCATTTGAATTAATTTCTACCAATGAATAGATCGAATGCTCACATTTATATTTTTTTAAGGAAATGCCACTACCTTGTTGTCAATTCTCTTTGTTACAATTTAAGAATGGGTCTCTTAATGTTCATCTATCTTTTCATCTCTTGGAACCATTCTTCTCTTTAGGTCGGGGTAGAAAATTGGAGAACTATTGGGCTATCATTAATTAAGTTTGGGGTGGTATTAGATGATGGAAATATCGTAGAGTAGTGGGAGCTCCATATAAGGATGATATTCTTAATTCTTACTAAGATTTTCTTCAATCTCATCTTTTTAGAAATTATACGAAGGAGAAGAAGTTAAAATGGAAGAGTGACACAATTAGTTACTTCTCAATGAAGAGTGATTATTCCAAACTTTTGAAAGTTGAGGTGGATGTTGATTGGCCCTTTCATAAGGTTTGGAATCCTATATTTATCTCAAAGCTAATGATTTCATGTTGAGGGTGATGAAAAAGGAATCCCAGACTTGTGATTATCTTCATCAAATTGGCTTCTCTTGTCACTTGTGATGTGTACTTTGTAATAGTTTGGAAGAAGATTTGACTCAACTTTTCCTCCATTGATCTTTCTCTTGGTGGTTTTGGGCTTTGTTCTTCAAAATACTAAAAGTTTAGTGAGTCTATCTATACTCCATTATATATGTATACACATGCCAAATTGGCAAGTTGTGGCAAACGATGCATAATATGATAATTTGGAAGCTTTGAAAAGAGAAATAGAAAAATTTTGAGCGATGTCATTTATTTGAAGAAAGTCTATCTTGAAAACTTGAGGTAAGTTTTTAATAACTCTTCAAAAATAAAGTTCCAATTTTGCAATCCAAAATATTTGGTGAGAAAAGGCATATTATCATTTAGTAGGATCTTTTGTATAAATAGAATGCTTTCCTTTTTATTACTTTGAGAAATAGAAGCTATGAAAGTGGACAATACCAAAGCGAGATTCATTTAAACTCAACTTCATTGGAGCCTTTAAAGATAATCCTAATATTTTAAAAGTTGAATGGACTTTTTTTTTTTTTATTCAAGGGGTAAACGCTTTTGACCGGAGCTATGAACCGGATACAACCATTCAACAATACCACCCCAACGGGGTTTGAACCTTGGTGGCAAGAACAAAAATGCCACCTATAAACCATCACAACATGCCAATACTGGCAAAGTTGAATGGATTATTACTAATCATGTTGTTTTTTATTAAATAAGCAATGATTTTGAAAGGGCCTTGATCCCTTTTACATCAAGAAAGATTCAACAATAAGAATAGCAAGACAAGGAACAACCACAAGACAAGACAACCCAAAAGGCACAGCCAAAAAGACAACCTTAAAACAGAGCAAAACACAACAAGAGATACCACCCAACCAAAACTAAGTCAAGGTGGTTTAAAGAATTGTTCCAATGATTTCTGCTGAATTGTAATATAAGGATTCCTCTACACAAATCTTTTCATCTTTTTTTTACAAGGAGAGGAAACAAGACCACCAATAGAACTAGGAAAGCCCAAAGAATCAACAGAGGGGTCCAACTTAGAGGGATCATCAAAAACATCATTCAGAAGCTCTTGACAAGGAGTGGTGTCTTCCACAACATTTGTCACCTTTTCCTTTTTATTCCAAACAGTGTGTTTTTTCTTCTTCTTCAATCAGGTAAAGGAGGCATGACCCACTTTACCACAAGAAAGACAAATAATTACAGAGTCTTCATAATCAATCTGCTGCACTCACTTACCAAATTTAGAAGATAATGTAATCTTAGTGGGAAGAACATGGTTATTCTCCACTAACACACAAAATCTAGCAGACAACAAATGCTTCATCGATTTGGTGACCTTATCCATAGGACACTATTTCCCAAAGAAATTAGCAATACACATAAAAATATTTTCATTCCAAAACTCGAGAAGCAGCCCTGGCAAACAAACCCAAATAGGAAACTTAAAAGTGTTTGTCATCGGGTTGAAACCAGGGACCGCATTTGGAGACAAAGGCCATTCGAGCCAAGAAACCAGGGGCCTTCACGAAGGACCCTTGAACAATCTTCAACGCAGGGACAAGGAAATAGAAAGAAACCATTACACATAGCAGTTACCTCAACTCTAATCTTCCAAACCCGAAGGACCCATCTTCTAACAGCATCAGTATTAGGACAATTACCACAGAATATCCCAACCAACAAGGTCTTAAGCTAGTCCAAGAGAATTATATGTAACCTCATAGTCAATCTCTAACTGCTTGTTAGACAAGTCACATACCTCCTTAGCACGAAACTCCTCCAAAGTGGGGACTATAACATGTGATGAAGTAGAAGTAGCCTTGCATGAACTCCTAGCCCCACAAGCCAACCCATCAATGGGAAGCTCAGAAACCGAAGGGTTCAAGGGGGAACCACCAAGAGCTTCAAAAAGGGGAGGAGCAATAGCACCCCCCTCATCAACATTAGGGAGAAGAAATCCCTTTTAACGGCCTAAAAATAGAGCATTGTTGAGCAGTTGCTCCACAGATTTTGCAACTATACTCCTCATTGCCTCCCGACAGGCTTCCAGAAGAATATCCAAGAGAAACTCATCCTTCTGATCAACCCCATCATAGTCCCTGGGAACATCCTGAGGAGAACCAATGGCAAGATTATCATGTACTCAGAAGAGAAAAGCTCTTCCTCATCCCAAACCTCAGCCCAAAAGTCAATCTCAAAAGAGATAGAGGCAGCAACAGCATCAAAAGTAGGGGCAACAACATCTGAGTCCTCATCATACCGCTCACCATCGTCATCCCCAACAGACGAGGACAAGGAGCCAGCAACAGGGGTTTTAGGTGCAGAGGAATACCTCCCACACTTTCTCACCATCCTAAAACCGGAAAAAGGAAAAGGAAAAGCAAGGACAGAGGGAAAAAAATAGAAAGCGGAGACAAAACGACCACAAAAGAAAAGAGAGAGATAAAACGAGGGGCAACAAGAGGGAGAAGGCGAGGAGAAGAGAGCAGCAGATAGCAGAAGGAGAGTGGCAGAACGAAAGAGAAAAAAGGCACAGACTCAATGCAGGAACAAGCACCAAGGAAGGCAGGCAGCTAAAGACAATAAGAAGAAATAGAATAGGCGCAAAGAAGAAGCCAGTCGGAAGAGAAAGCGGGGAAAAGCAGACAAACTGGAGGCAGGAAAGAGGAAGAGCAAAGCAAAGGACAAAAGCCACGACAAGTAGGGGCCAAGCACCAAGCCCAGGGCCGAGGTGAGCGGGGGAACCAGGAATTCAAACATATCATGTTGTTAACGTTCCTGATGCTACCAATAATATAGTGAAAATTTGGATCTCCATACATATAGGGCATCAAAGAGGCTATTGATCTTTAACATCAATAACCTAAATCATCAATGCGATGAATAAGTTTTACTTTGAAACATGGAGGAGGAGATTCATATCTCTTAAAGGCCACCAAATTGGCTATTGATCTTAACATCAATAACCTCGAGGAATAGGTCAAACCACATCAGCTGGGAACTTTGAAACTTGGTGGAGGATATTCATTACTCTCGAGGGCCATTTCAACTCTATTTCTTTTAGTCATTGCTAACTGGAAATAAACTATTCTTCTAACAATCTTGCCAACTTTGATGCAAGCATATTTCCTAATGGCGAGAACCTTATTTCTATTAATCCCCTCCAATGGAACGGGATCGACGATTTGTTGTCTTATAACTTTGATGCCTATTGCAGGAGCTTGGAGTATGATAATGATACAGGTGATTGTTTTATGCAATCAAGTGAATTTTTGCGGGCCTAAATCTCTTAGAGTTTGCTCCCAGCTTGTGTCATCTCGATTGCTTTGGAGCAGGTCAGCCAGCTCCTTGGAAATTTTCACAATTATTTGTCATTCTTATAGTTTTGTGAGAATGCCCTGTTTGAATTGTTTCATTTTATGGAGCCTTGCTTGTTGCAATCAGGCCTTTTGGTGACTGCCTTCTTTATTTTGGTCGTCTGCTGTTTGTGTTCTGTTTGTTGGCAATTTTAAACAGAATTTGGGACGGTTGAAACACTCGTTGATTGTTATTTATAAACAACGAATTAGAGATTAATGACAGAAAATTGAGACTGATGTTACATTACAATTTCTTATTGACACATTTAACATGAGCAAAATTTAGTTATTGATTTATTCTAACACTCCTCTTTAAGGGATAACTGAATTTTGATGGACTCCTGGTATATTTCTATATGATACAAATTTTATCTTGCTCAATGGCTTAGTGAATACATCAGCCATGTTATAATTTATATTACAATACTTCAGCTCTATCTCTTGTGATTGAATCTTGTCTTTTACTAAATTATGTTGAGTTTCAATGTGCTTTGATTTTGCATGATAAACTAAACTATTTGTCAATTTGAATGAACTTTGTTTGTTACACTTGATTGAAGTTGGTCCTTCTTGCTTGTGTCTCGTATCTTCAAATATATGCCCTAGCCAAACAACTTCACAAGTAGTATTGCAAATGCTTTGTACTCAGATTTAGTATATGACAAGGAAATAGTTGGTTGCTTCTTATTGCTCCAAGAAGCAATGCCTAAACCTATGCTAAATGCATAGCTAATTGTGAATTTTCGATTATCTATATAACTTGGCTAAATAGAATATATAAATGACTTATCACTCAACATTCAAATGGTTAGTATATTCAATACCAAAATTTATGGTACCTTATAGGTATCAAATGCCTCTTTTTTAGCTTCTAATGAGGCTCAAGAGGCTTAGCCATGAATTGGCTAATTATGCTAACTAAATATGTAGTATCAAGCCTTTTAGTGGTCAAGTAGTTCAAACTTCCCACCATTTGTCTATACAAAGTCTCATTAACTTTTGTAGTACCATTATCAATAGAATTTACTTCATTTTCTATTGTAATGAAGTAAATATTGCTTTACAATCTTGCGTATTAAACCTTTGGATCAATTTATTTGCATGCTTTGAATAATCAAAGTCTTACCACTTGTCCATATAATTCAATTCCTAAACAATAAACAAGGTCTTTCATTTCAAATATCAATGATAAATCTCTTTTGATTTCATCAATCAACTCTATAACACTTCCTATAATGATTAAGTCATCCACATAAAATGAAATCAAAACAACATTCCTATGTTCATCTTTCTTTATATACAAATTTGGATCAATTTTATTGATAAATCCAAGTGTTGAAAGAAGAATTAATCAATGCTCTTATACCATGACCTTGGTTCTTGTTTTAAATCATGCAATACTTTTTTTAACCCTCATACCAAATGTTCTTCTCACTTCCTTACAAAGCTTTTAGATTGAACAAGATAGATTTTTTCTTTTAATTCACTGTTCAAAAATGTTGACTTAACATCCATTTAATATAGATCTTAGTTAAACTTAGTAGAATGTGCAATCATGAGTCTAATAGTAATTAATTACAAATACAAGTGCAAATGTATTTTCATAACCTATTCCTTCCTTTTGTAAATAACGTTTTGCAACCAATCTAGTTTTGAATTTATCAATAGTATTATAAACTCTAAACTTAGCTTTGAACAACTATTTAGAGCCTATATGAATTTCATTTCTAAGTATTTCAATTAGTTCCCGAGTTTCATTAGCCATTATTGAATCATATTCTTTTTGCATAACATTCATCCATTGTTTATGATTCTTAGCTTCTTCAAAATTTTCAGGCTCATTTATACTCATTATTTGAGCCATTAGAACATACTTATTATATCTAGTTCATGTCCTGATTTGTGTCATTGATCTTCTTATTTCTTCATTGTTGGATGGAGTAGCTTCACTTTTCCTTGTTTTATATCCATTTTGAGCACGAGTTTGCTGATCTCCAATATCTAAATTCTCATATTTTTCAAATAGTTTCCATGAAATAGTGCTTTTTGTTAGAGTGAATAATTTAATCTATTAAGTGTACTTAGGTTGATGAAGATAGACAACATCTTGTCTAACAGAATTTGCAACCTTTAAGCCTCTAGAGGTTAAGTTGTTTGGTAAACCTCATGTACTACCTTTTTGAGGTTGGAAGACTTTGCATCTCACCTCAAAGGTAACTCAATACTTAACATCGAGACTGATGACTTGGTCAATTAGGTTGTTGGTTTGTCTACCCATTTGTGCCACATCTTGGAGCACTTGTCAATCCACCTCACTCTTCCTTGTTTATATATATGCAAGACTTTATACTCAATGTAATTTGAATCATCTAAATACAATAATTGCATTGTTCATTATGTTTGTTCCTAATCTCCTAGATCTTCCTATTTCTTATATGATATCAGAGCATAGATTGAAGGTTGTTTCAAGCCTTTAGTTGAACAAATTTGTTGTATTTAGTTTGTTTCCATTGTGTGAGTTAACAATTTAAGGAAGATGGATAGGCGTTTCTAAACGCATGCTAATGCCGTTTGGAGTCAACCTATCTACTCACAGCAGAAAGAAATCGATCACCTCCCCTCTCCCTGCGTGAATATCCGTTTATTGGGCGTTTTAATTCTAATATGCCGCCTATGATTGCAGGTCGTGAGTCCTTTCAACTAGGCGATGCTGTTAATGAGTGTTGCGCAGAATGTTTATGTGAAGAGGTCGCAGGCCAAAAGTTCCAAGAAGGAGCGTAGATTGCTTTCATGTACAACAAATTAAACTCTTAGCTAGAAAGAATGAATAAAAACAAAATAGCACACAATCTTAAGTAATAAAAGAAATTCAGATATTGTCATTGAGAGGGGGAAATGCTTTATCTCCAATCAAGATGATTACAAGGCTTCATCTACAGGTTCGAACCTCCCTCTGGAACTCAGAAGTTGGAAGCTTTACTTCTCAATTAGCTGTAAAACTTTTTTGGTGTCATCCCCTGTTAAGACTCAATCGTTTCCGATCAAAAAAGAAGGCCAAAAAACTAGAATCCTCGACTCCCTGCATTAACTACGAATTGCCAACTTCGGAAATCCACAGCGATCCTTGCTGACTTCGGAAACATGGCTACGGTATGACACAGGCACACAATCCCTGATGATTGAAATATGTTTTGATGCTAATGTCTGCAGAGGCGCATTTGAATCATATCGCTTGCTACTAAGCATCCCTAATCCGTGGCTATTTGCATTCTTCACTTATGGAGGATCCAGGCCAATGTACTCTCTTTGGTTCCCTTTGGACTGGCATCACACTCTACCACAAAATTCCTTAGCTGCCTCCAACACAGAGCGGCATAACTTCCTCTACTACCGCTAGGCACACCTCCTGCATGTTCCTGTGCATCTCTTGATGTCAGCGTAGCTGTAAGGCTCATTTTCGTTTTGTCATGCAAAAAGGTGCTCCTACTGCATAGCCTCCCTACACGTGGCCTTTCATGTTCTCAAATTTCGGCCTTGTGTTGACCAGATACATGATCTATATAATGTGGGGTCTACTGCCTCCTGCTTTGATGCATCAATTTTCCCAATTAGTTATCATAGGAGTAGACATGGGTCTACAGTCCAACATCCTAAATGGATCTCCAAGGTATATTTTCCTTGACCAAGGAAGATTTCTCCATCTGACTGCCACACCTCAAGTCCTAGAAAATAATGCATCAACCCCAAGTCACTAAGTCTTCCTTGGTGACCTCAAAAAGAATCTACATACAACACAAGAAGTAGTGGTTCATTTCCAACCATAAGATAGTATAGATTTGAATCTGGTCACTCTTCACAAAGCCCATGTCTTGCAAGTAGCTATCAATGCGACCATACCAAGCTCTGGGAGCTTGCTTGAGTCCGTATAGTGCTCTTTTTAATTTGCATACATGAGTTTCTCTCCCAAATGTCTCGAAGTCCTCTGGTTATTCGATGTACACCTCCTCTTCTATGACCCCATTTAGGAATGTCGTCTTGACATCCATTTGATGGATTTGCCATCCCATCTATTCTGCAAGAGAGATCACAACTCTGATGGAAGTATACCTAGCTATGGGAGCAAACGTCTCCTCATAATCTATTCCCTCTTCCTGAGAAAAACCCTTGGCTACAAATCTGGCTTTATATTTGTCAATGCTGCCATCTGTAGCATGCTTGATCTTGTAGATCCATCACGAACCAATCACTTTCCTATCCAAGGGTCTAGGTACCACCTCCCAAACATCATTACACATGATGGAGTCATATTCTTCTACCATAGCGTCCTGCCACACTTGGTGTAGTGCAACCTCCTTATAGCTGGAAGGCTCACTGTCTATGAGCTGACTCATCAAAGCTAGGTAATCTGCATATCTCTTAGGTAGTCTCATATCCCTGGTGTTTAATTTAGGAGCTCCCACGAACTCCTATCCATCTCTCAATGTTTGAAGTTCCTTATGATTCCTATTCCCACTTATCATGGTTGGAGCTTCAAGCTCAACATGTTGCTGCTCCATATGTTGCAAACTTTCCTCAACACTTGTATCTAAATTATGTGCCTGAAGTTGTTAATTAGCTTTTGGAGCTTTTTCTTGCTGACTCTGATCGACTGCTGGTAGCTCGCGAGATCTCATGAACGCTTTCTCTTCTTGGAATTTAACGTCCCTTCTCACAACGATCTTCCTGGTTCCTGGAATGTAGATCCTGTATGCCTTAGATGTTTCATTGTATCCAACAAAATACCCCTTCTCTGCAGTTGAGTCTAGTTTGGTATGCTTCTCACTAGGAATGTGACAATAAGTGATGCTACCAAAAATTCTAATATGACCAACTTCTAGCTTCTTCCTCGTAAATGCCTCCTTGGGTGTCATCTTTCCCAATACTTTGTGTGGAATTCTATTCTGAATGTATACTGTTGTGCTACATGCTTCTTCCCAAAGATGTCTAGGCATGTCTTGATCATATAGCATGGCCCTAGCTACTTCAACTATTGTTCTGTTTTTTCGTTCTGAGACCCCATTCTGTTGCAGATTATATGGAGTTGTCCACTCTCTCTTGATTCCTTCCTTAGTGCAAAAATATTTGAAGGTTTTCTCAATGTATTCGCCCCCATTATCTGTACAAAGAACCTTTATCTTCTCTCCTGTCAAATTCTCTACAAGAGCCTTAAACTCTTGGAAGTGACTGAAGACTTCATCTTTTGTCTTCAAGAAGTAAATCCAGGTTTTCCTGGAGAAGTCATCAATAAAGGTCACGAAGTATTCATAACCCTTGAGAGACTTAGTGGACATGGGACCACAAATGTTAGAGTGTATGAATTCTAAAACTCCCTTGGCTCTACTATCACTCCTAGGAAAAGCTGCCTTGGAAAACTTTCCAAGTACGCATCCTTTGCATACATCATCATGTATTGTACTTACTTCTGGAATTCCTATGACAGTCTCCCTAAGCAACTTAAGTGCTTCATGATGAATGTGACCCATCCTTCTATGCCACAACTCTCCCAAATTTATGTTACTATTGCTACTAGCTAGTGCCATCAGATCTTCAACCTGCAACTTATATAACTTATTAATTCTGACTCCAATCTGTTTTGCTGACTTCCAATTCTAATGTTTCAAATACACCTTCTATCCTCGAAAGAGTACATCGTACCCTTTGTCTTTAAGAGTAGATACTGAAATCAAATTCATCCCCATTCTTGGTACATGCAACACATATGTAATCTAGAGGCCTAAACTTTTTGTTGGGCATTTGTATTTGGAAGTCTATCATGATGCCCCACTATCGATGTACCAGAAGCTCGATGTTCATCAACATTTGCACTGAATCACATTAAACATGCTCCATAGCTCTTCCTGAATCCCAATGGGACACTCATTTTCTGTCTATTCCTTCTCTCTAAGAATCAATTTCCTGTTGACAGTGGCACTCTGGAACAGTTTCAGGATTGCATCCCACATCTTTTTGTAGGTATCTAATTCTGCAATACGAGGAAAAATGTGATCTTTAACTCCATCTTCGATAATATGCCTAGATTTGGCATCCTGCCTACGATAGACTACTAAATCCTTTGGATCTGTGGGTACGGTAACATTGGTTGTTGCAAATTCCTTTAGGTCGTGCTCCTCCAACAATAGTAATATTCTGGATTTCCAGATACCAAAGTTAGGTGCACCATCTAATCTGCCTTGATCTCTCAAACCAACTGAAGCCATTTTTTGAAACCCGTGAACAATAACCCCAATAAATTTTGTGCTCAGAAGAATTCTAACTTTTGTTCTTTATAGCTCTGATACCATTGAATTTTCTACTACCCTGAAGGTGCTTAACCAGTTAGTTATTCTTTATGTACAAAAATTAAACTCTTAGCTGGAAAAATGAATAAAAACAAAATAGCACCATTCAGCCTATAAAAGAAATTGAAAAACACAGATAACACAACACAAATAGTTTTTGGGCAAACGTCGGTGGAAAAACCCCAATCTGGGAAAACCAGTTTGATAACTTTATTATCAAATCTGCAATTGAGAACGATTACAATAGTTTGCTTAATACTGGCAATTCAGGCAACTCTTCATCTGCCACTATTCGAACCTCCCTCTGGAACTCAGAAGCTGGAAGCTTTACTTCTCAATTATTGTTGTAAAACTTTTCTGATGTCATCCCCTGAAGACTCAATCGTTTCGGATCAGAAAAGAAGAAAAAAACTAGAATCCTCGACTCCCTTTTATAATCTCTCATTCAGAAGTGAATGGCCACGAATGGAAGTTGAAGAGACCCAATCGGTGGTTAAGACTAACTAGAAGACTTCCACAATCTTCCAAAGGAAAAACGATTGACCTTCTGCATTCCTCTGTGTTCCCAGCCTTAATGACACCTTTTAAGACTAGAACACTTGTCCGAGCTACAATGTTTAACAGGAATGCCGTTTGGAGTCAACCTATCTACTCACAGCAGAAAGAAATCGATCACCTCCCCTCTCCCTGCGTGAATATCCGTTTATTGGGCGTTTTAATTCTGTTTGCCCGGTGCTTTCAATATGCAGGTCGCCTATGATTGCAGGTCGTGAGTCCTTTCAACTAGGCGATGCTGTTAATGAGTGTTGCGCAGAATGTTTATGTGAAGAGGTCGCAGGCCAAAAGTTCCAAGAAGGAGCGTAGATTCTCTTCTATGAAAGCGCCATAATGCCAACGTCTTCACGTGGGGTTTCCAGCGATCGGAATGCAGACTGTGGAAGCTAGAGCTACGGTATTCTTCAGATTGTCATGAGAGGTGCAGGTCTGAGGCATGGTGCAGAGGCGCATTTGAATCCGCGCTAGGCAAATCCTCTCCTCATGGTATTTAATTCCTCTGCCTCCTCATAGCGTTAATCCTTTGACCATGGCTCACAAAAAAACCACGTGATTCTTAGTGCTGGCTATTTGTAGAGCCGGCATTAACTTATTTCTACCGCTTCAAATCCACATGTCGCCCTTGCTGCTTCGAGAAAATGGAGGCAGCGTAGAAGTATGAAGGCCGTGGGAGATTGCACAAGCCGCTAATGTCTGCATATCGCACCTAATTTTAAGGTGCATATCTTCTTGCAACATCATAATCGTGGCAATATCTTCTTATGGAGGATCTTGGCCGCCCCTCCACGCTACCATCACTCTAATAGGCAGCAAAATACCAAGTTCTGCCTCAACAAGCGGCATATTTCCCTACATCTTAGGCTTCTCCAACAGTGGCCTCTTGAAGTCTTCCCCACGCTTCTTCAAACTTTTGAATTTGTCAACAACTCCCTTCCTCCCACGTGGCCTTGCATTTGTTGTTATCATTTCTTGTAAGATACATAATCATTATATTGCATAATGCATTGAATGCTAACTTTATCATAACATATTCTATAAACATTAAATGTTAACTTTTTATTCTAACCACCATAGTTAACTTCTAGGTGACAATCAAATATTGCATAGGGTTCATAAGGGAGGTAGAGGGGTAGACTTTCTCATTTTGCCCAAGCTTGTAAAAAGGGCTCTTCTTTTGTTTTGCCACACCTTGCAAAGAGAAGGGGGAGGTGAATTTTTTTTTTGCCATAATTAAAAATTTGTAAAAGAGGAATCTTTTTTTTTGTTTTTGCAATGAATGTGGCAAAGGGAAGGTGTTTATAAGGGGGGTGAATTCATTTTTTGTCTTAGTTAAAAATTTGTAAAAGAAGAGTCATTTTTTCCCTTTTGCAATGAATTTGGCAAAGAGAGGTCATTCCTTGAATAATGGGGTTTAATTTTTAGTTTTTGTCATTTATTGAGGTTTTCGAGACATAACTTAATCTGTCTTCTTAACCCGCCTCATGACATAAACTTTGAAGAACTTGTAACAACGAAAATGCTTGTAAGTGCTCATATAAAGTACCACAAACTAAATGTGCGAAGGGAATTTGGGAAATTTTGTATATACACTGAATTATAATATGTAATGGGGGGTTATGTCATCACAACATGGATCCTTGTGATTCTCACCTCATGTAAGTGTGCCTTGAAGCACACCCTTTCTCATTTTCTTGTACATCTCTACATTCCTTGCACACTCTTGATTTCAGTTGGTTATGCTTATATTCTCTTAGTATTAAGTGGGGACTATGATTTGTTATTCTAATGCTTATTTCAATGAAGTAGTGGAGGAATCTTCTTTTTGGGAGGCCTCATGAACCTTCTATCTTGATCTCTCATATGGGGGATTGTTTCAGTGGATGAATTTTTGAGATTCTAGTACTCCTAGGAAATCACAGTACTATCTGTATTATCGACTCCACAGAGTTTGATTGAATTTGTGTACATTGGTTGAGTAGTGTTCATGTCTTCACTCATGCAGTGTTTTGTATATCTCATCTTGATCCACATTTCTTGGAGATTCGTTGATTCCAATAGACACCAGTCTATCATCGACAAATTTTACAACTTCTACATGCTTCAGGAGTTCTTCATCATCATGTTCTTATCATCAGGGACACATTTTTAGAAGGTCTTAAATCCTTATAATTCTCTTTTTTGTAGTGGAGTTTTGTTCCCACTGGGCTTTCTCTTTCTTCTCCTTTTGTGAGAGAATGCATTGTACATGGGTACCTAACATGTCCTCTAGCTAGGACCCATTTTTATATATTTGCACTTTTGTGATTTCCCCAAGTATCATTTATTGGGGGTGGGGGGAGGGGGGGTGTTAGAGTGAATAATTTAATCTATTCAGTATACTTTAGTGTACTTAGGTTGATGAGGTTAGACAACGTCTTGTCTAACTAAATGTGCAACCTTTAAGCCTCTAGAGGTTACCGAGATATTTGTTAAACCTCATGTGCTACTTTTTTGAGGTTGGAAGACTTTCCATCTCACCTCAAAGGTCACTCAACACTTGGCATCAAGGTTGATGACTTGGTCAAATAGGTTGTTGGTTTGCACATTCCAAGTGACCCTAAGGTTGACACCTATAGGACACTTATCTACTCTTTTGTGCCACTTCATGGGGCACTTGTCAATCCACCTCATAGGTGGAATGCCTATATATGCAAGGCTTTGTAGTCATTGTAATTTGGATCATCTAAATACAATATTGGACATTGTTCATTGTGCTTGTTCTTCATCTCTACTATGTTGATGTGTTGAATTATTAGCAATGCATTTATCTATGCATGAACTATGAATTATGCTTTATAAAATCTATATACAGATCTTTATCATTTTGGAGGAAGTAGCAGAGAAGCTTTATACTTTTTTCCTTTCCATCCTCTTGAATATCATCTACATATCCATGAAATATAACATCTCTAATAATAAAAACTTTATGAGTAATAGGATTATACATTTTGTAGATCTTATGATTGGCACAATAACTAATGAATATATATTTGATTGATTAATCATCAAGTTTTTTCCTTTTATTTTTGAAATATGGCAAAGTTCTTTACTTCCACAATTCTCAAAATGAATTATAGTCTAGTTTTAATACCAATGAAATCCTCATAAGGAGTTTTATTTTATAGATACTTGGTTGGTCTTCTATTCAACAAATAAACAACTAGACTAACTACTCCAACCCATAAATTATTAGGGAGGTTCTTTCCTTCGAACATACTCTTACCACACTTTAGCTATTATTCTATTTTTCCTCTCAGCTCCACAACATTTTGTTCTAGACTATGAAGAACTATCTACTTCTTGACAATGCCAATTTTTTTACAATAATTTAAATTTTTTTGTTGAAGGGTATTCCCCTCTTTGATTTGATCTAAGAATTTTAATATCATGAGCTGACTTTTTTTCCATCATTGTTCTAGATTCTTTGAACCATTAACAAATTTCACTCTTATTTCTTAAGAAATAGACACAAGTATATTTAGCTCCATCCTCAACAAATAGAAGAAAGTAATAGGCTCCCTTGAGTGACTTGGTTTGGATGGGACCACACATATGTATGTACTAATTCAAGAATGTTTCTTTGTCTATGACTTGTGTTTTGGATGGGACCACACATATGTATGATTTTTCATGATAGGATATTTGTGTTTTCATCAAAAATATGAATAACACTGTATATTTTTATGATGAGATTCAATTATTTTTTATTGAATTAGTATATATTCAATTTAAAATAAGAAAAGAATAAATAAAAATAATAATAGTATATGATTTTATTTTATTTTTAAATTCAACATGAGTATGTGGATAAAATAGATACACATTAAATTCAAAAGATAAATGTAAATATTATAAAACATAAGCAAAAATAAAAAGCCCAAAATAACATCCTATTTTCTTTTTCCACAGCCAAATTCCTCATTATCAAACAGAGAATATATACTAACACTTACCCAATATTCAATATATTAATTATTTGGCAGTCTTTGATAAACTGTACATTGTAAAATTACCCACAATCCTGGAAGAAATCAAATATGCTGTTTCTCCCAGTAGTTCAGTAATTGAATGAAATGAACAGTGAAAGAGCTTCTAATTCAAATCTTTTTACAGATAAACCTGATTTCTTTTCTTTCAACAGGATGAAAAGCTATTTGAAGAGATTGAAAATCTGCAAAGAAGGGTGTGAAGCAGTTGAAAAAATATAATCTTTCTTTAATTCATTGAAGTCCAACTTTTCATAGACTTTATCAAATTATTCTGTAAAAACATTACTATAGTTAATTGATCTCTCATGTTTATCAAAATGGATGCAGGAATCCCTCTTACTTGCTCATAACCAATTTCTTAGCAGGAAGGTATTACAATGTTCTGAACTTTGTACGAGTGTTTATTAGCAGTATATGTATTTGTGGTCAACTTATTCTTTCATATTACTGCAAGCAAACTAGTCATTGACTTTCTTTGTCAGATAGAGCAAATTGAAGGGCAAACAAGTATAAAAGAGCTGGAAATATTTGCTAATAGCGATAGACAGAATCTAGAAGAGACAACTATGGAATCTCAACAATATTCAAGTCAGAATAGCGTAGTCGTTGCAACTGATAGTGGTGCACTAAGTCATGTTTTATTGGTGCGCTGATGTGGCATCACATGATTTGTCAGTTTGTGTACTTTATGGATAAAATGTTTTTTGTAATTGGATATTAAGGTGTTCCACCATGGGGCCCACTAAGGATTACTTCTATCCCCTCTATTGAACCCCACTCCACTATGGGCCCCTCTCCCCTAATAATACAAAATGCTCTTTAACTTAGATATTTATTTATACCTATTCTTTGTATATACATAATTTTAAAAAGTCTTTATGCATACATATATAGACAATACGTACATAATTATTACTGTAGGTGAAGATCAGTTTGTTATACACAGATATATATTTAAATTAATTACAATAAGCACTAATTTCCAATCACTAAGTTTGGAATATAATTTATTCGATATGCGGCTGGGAGATAAAGCTGACGATTCATAATCTGCATATAGAAAGGTTACTTGGTACATGTAAGCCCAGCCAAGAAGACATATTAGAACACTTTTCTAGTTTAATCTGAAGTGAAATTTAGACTATGCTATCAAGTTCACAAATAAGTCATTTTTCTCTTTTCCTTTTAATCCAATGTATGCCTTAGCCTGGATTAGTAACACTATTTCCCATTACGGATTTCCGTGCAATATATAATGTTTATAGAACAAGCATGATGGAGCCACTTCAAACTAAAATGCAATAAAATTTAGAAAGAAAATTTCAATGTCAAGGATGTTTATGTTATGTGTTATATATATTTTTTCTTAAAAATAATTATATTTTAAGTTAAATGATTTTAATAAGAAATTTCTATGTCCAGATTGGTCATGTAGTGTAATTGTGATCGATTGAATGAAAAAACTACAATTTGTAGACATAATACAATTTTTATTATATATGAACATCAAAAGCTATCTTTATGAAAGGAAAACAAAATGGTCTTACAAATAATGATATAAATATAATGTATATTAAATTATTTAGTTAGTAATGTATTAATTAAGTTGGCATACTTATAAGCTGAGGTAGATAAAGGTATATAAAAGTTTAAAAGATGTTTAGTTCTTTGATGTTGAATATCAATTTTGTTTATTTAATTACATGAAAGTGTTTAGCAATCAGATTTAAAATTATATTATTAAATTTGGGTTGGACATTTTGTTGTTGATATATTTAAAATAGGTGTGAGGAACAACTCCAAACTAAAGTCCAATCAATTTTAGAAAAAAAGATCATGTCAAGCATATATACTTATGTGTTATTATAAATTTTTCATGTAATAGCAAATTATATCTAGATTAAGTGACTTTTAATCACATTAACAAGCCACTCAACAAGCAATATGATTTGTGATAGATATGTATCCTATAAAAATATTATCTAACACATGTTAGGAGATATCCTTCTCAAATTTTGAATCAATTTGTCATATATAAGTAGAATATGTACCTCCCCTCTACATATTTTAGATAGATTTTATAAAATATAGATATACTTATAAAATTAAGAATTGAAAATAGCACACAAAACACCCACTCAATACTTTATTCATTGATAGAATTACATATATATAGATATAATGAATGTAGCAATCTTCCTATAAAATTGGTAAACAATTTGACAACTAGCTGTATACTAAAGACAACAAATTGAACTTAACAAAACATTTTGGACACCTAAGAATTATTTGATGCCACATACATAACAGTTCATTATGACTTATTTGATCATTACTACACTCATTTATGTTGAAGCGTATATTCCAACACCTCCTCTTAACACTACATTAATAATTGACTAACAACATAAAACAAAACAATAGGAAATACATTATTCAAAAGTTGTTCTTTGAAAATAGTTCTTGGAAGAGTAAGACTTCTTCAAGCTGCTCCTAATTATAGGTATAATCGTTAGCTATAATCCAGGTTTCCAACATCATTGGACACCATTTGCACATGAAATGTTTCATCACCTTCATAAAGATATGATGTTGAACTTCCATATTTTAGATCCCCTTGGATTATTGTAATACAAATCTGATACTGTAGAGAGGACATTTTAAAAACTATTTTCATCAAACTTTCATTTTGTAATTAATGTTCTGATAAAACATCACATACTGAAATAAAAAAACTTTTGAAGTCTATGTCTGTTCATAACAGCTATTAGATTATATGCTCGTGAATTGTAGGTCTATTTGGTACTTCCCCTTCAGAAATTTAGCTAACGTGCAACAATAATGAGAAGATGGAGGAGATAATTTCAAGAAAAATCACGGAGCACGGTATTTCTTGGACGCTAGAAATATTAATATATCTAAACATATTTAGAAATATTATTTAGATAATATGATTTTAAATCATGAAAGAAAATGTTATAAATTTAATTGTGACAATTATAAGCGATTACGCTTCCAAATTTGTGGGTGATAAAAAGGGTTTCCATCGGGCTACGCCGTTGCCTTCTCTTCAATGCAGGGCTTCGGAATCTTGGTCGGCTACGCCGTTGCCTTCTCTTCAGGTTTCAACAACGCTTATAAGAGACCCTTAATCCTACAAAACCCTGACGGCAGACCGACTTCCTGTGGGTAATATTCCTCATGGCACGAGCTGGGTAGAAAATTAAAAAAAAAACATGTATTTTTTATTTTTAGTTAATAAAATATAGTAAAATGTGGATTTTGATGTTTGGATAGACAGTATGCAGGAACTGTATTTATTGTTCTGATGTATTACTAACACATGCACATATCAGAAACTGTCCTGTCTATTTTGAAACTTTTTATATATATGAGCTTTCCTTGTCATCTCTTTGATTATAGAATGCTTCTAAAATGTGACAACAAATGTTAGTATAAATTGTAAATTTGAATAAATTCATCAAATTTTATAAAATAAATCAGTCTAATAGATTACTTCCAATAAGTATAATAGAAAATAAAAGTAGACAACTTAAACAACATTTAGAATAAATATCTTTGTATTTTGAGATTATATTTTGGAATTCTCTAATGTTTCTGCATCAGACCTCTTAAATTAAAAAAAATGCAAACCCTTGATCATTACCAAAAATTGTGTTAATGTAAGAAAACTTATAGTAGAATAGCCTAGACCATTATCATTCTTTCTTTTAGCACTAACCACACCTCTTTTTTTTTATTTTTTTATTACATCTAGCATGTTTCCTCTACCTAATCTAAATTATGGTTCAACATGGGTAGCAGCTACAACAAATCATTTTTCCTTGGTATATTTATAATTTTGAGGCTCGCATAAGGCCATTTTATATGTTTTGAAGTTTCAATTAAGACAAGTTATCTAAGCGTGACATGCCATCCTTCATCTAACGGTGCACATGGATCCAGAGGGTTATAAATAAGGTTTTTTTCTGGTGCTAACCCCCACAATTGGTTCATGCTTGCATATCTTCTTTTGTGTAGAGAATATGTTTATTGGTGATGAGGCCTAATTCTCTCTTATTTAATTTGTCCATAGCATGTCCGTGATAGGTGTCATGTAGTGTCTTCCCATGAATTTAGAGGAAATGGTAATGTTTCCCTATGGATATTGGGAATTATATGGTTTTGCCATTGTAGACTTATCTTATAGTGTGCAGGGAACGAGGCTATTCCGTAGACATTTTCAAGTAGCGATTGTCTATGACCTTTCCCAAGAACATCAAGCAATTTTACTTTTAGGGGTACACAATATTTGGATTCATTCTTTTAAACTTCAATGCACTGGTGCAATTCAACTTTCTTGCCCAACAACTAGTTCCCATGTACAATCCATGAATTTACAATTCACCTACTCGATGTTTGCATGTATTGAGTAGAGAGTTAGAATTCATTGAGCTAGCCTGCTAGGTACCTTCCTTTCACCAATAGGAAAATTCAAGACACCGACATTGCTCAGATTTTATCCATTTTGATAGTTGATAGTTGACTTGTAGTTGGATCCTTTCATGCACCAGTTTTAGATTTAGATAAAAATTTACAAGGGAATTTTTTATTCTTGGTTGGAAGTTATTTTGTAACTAGAGATGCTTGCATGATTTTATAGAGTTTAGATACTATTTTATGGCAATGAGATTTAGAGTAATATATTTTCTCACCTCTTTTTTTACAGTCAAATATAGGAAATCCATATTCACCTCATTTTTTATAGTCAAATAGAGGGATTTCGAATTCCCATGTATCTATAGAGAGAGTGAAATTTCATCATGCAAGGATGTTCAATATTATTCGAAGTACTAATGTAAGAGGCTATTGTTTTTTAAATTCTCACTTTTATTTATGTAGATGAGCTTATTTTATGCATGTTATGTTTTGTTTCTACATTTTTTGTTGATTATTGCATCATGAGTTGCAGATTATTTTTATCATAAAACAAAATCCACATGACATGAAGCTTTATTTTTACATTTTTTTTTCTCTTTCTCTTCCCCCTTTCATCTCAAGAATTAGGCTTAAGTATAATTAGTGAGAAGTGGGCCTTGTAATATTAAATGTTGACTCATAAAATATTCCACACATTTAAATCATTCAATGCTGACAAGGTTTGTGAGACATAATTATCCTAAACAAATATTTTGCATCAATAGTTTCTAGCATGCCTAGTGGGATTCCAAATATCATCTTGACTAAGATTCCAAGTGAAGTTTTAGTTACATTTCAAGAGCATTAGCCCTATTTTACTCACTTAGTTACTTTGTATGCTAATAGCAAGAATCAAGAGAGTGACTATTATTACTAGGTCAATTTTCACCTTTTAGTCTCAAAGTCCTTGTGGGTTATTTACCTTTGAAACTAATTATATGAGAAATCCAAGTCCAAACTCAATTTATTATAATTCACAATATTACCACACCTACAACTCAGTTAAATCCTAACAATTATAGCTTAAGCACACCAATAGCCCTTTCGTGCCATGAATAATGCTAGTATTTTAGTTGCACAAGCCTCTTGGAATCCTACCTCTCCATCTTTCCAAAAGGTTCTTCCATATCATACTAAAAGAGATAATCCTTTTAACATTTTTAAGATATAGCCCTACACTAGTATAGAAATCCCCCATGGGATGAATTTAGAGAGGTGAATGATGGATTACAAAGGAAACAAGGCCACCTCTCTATGATAAAGAAACTAACCACTATCAAGAGAGCTCTAATCGAAACTATCATTGGTTTAAATAATATTTCCAAAAAATAGGAATAAAATTATTTTACCAATAAGGCCACATCACAAATGGTATTCATATAAGTATACTTGGGTAAAAGTATAAAGCTATTCCACACTCTCAACCAACTTATAAAAACAAGTGAATTTAAATATTTGTACCTAAAAATTGGTTTTGGTCAAACATATGATCTAGGTAGATTCATTGTAGCTAAGTTATATATGGTCACAACTTTTCCAAATAAAATTGTTCATTAAATACATATGTAGCATCGCTTTGAGGCCAATTTATCAAAAAAAAAAAATTATTTCAAAATTTTGGTGTTTCAACAACTCCTAATCATGTAATTAAAAAATATAAAAAATACCCTTTTGTAGATTGATAAGTGTTATATATATATATATATATATATATATATATATATATTTGAATATTTTAGTTAATTTTTTATATTTTATATTTTGTTTTTTACTAAAATTAGGTTATCAACACCAAAATATAAGGTCGATTACGTTGTCCAAAACAAATACTAAAATTTATTAAAGAAATTTAAAAAATATGGTGCATTAGAAAAAAAATTTCTATGTCAATATGATTTTTTTTCGTATTTTGGATTAATAGTTAAGAAAAAAGGTGGCACATGATGAAAACAACAACATTTTTTATGCACACACATTTTAGTATTTATTTAAATAAAAGAAACGCATTTATCAAAATTGATAAAAATAAATAAATCGATACACTAAAGTTTTAACTTATAAATACACTAAAAAAGTTGATGAAAAATATAATTTTTTTATATAAAGAGCAACATGTCCTATTTACTTTCACTTATCAATATTTTATCAACAACTAGTGTCAATTTTATTAAAATCTATATTCAAATAATTTTTTAAATAAAAATAAATAAAATAAAAACATAAAATACTCTAAAAATAAGCATTTGATTAGTTTAAATCATTTCAAAGTTTAAAACATATATATGACTTACTAGTGATTCAAGTTAAGAATATGGATCAATGTTGGTTGATTCCTTTATAAAGTGTGACATAATTTTCTACTTTTACCCACTTAAAAGCCTTTGATTGTAAATTTTTTATAATGGTTAAGTAAATGGTTGGCTCTAATTTGGTATTAGCCTATGATATAGACATTATAATTTAGAGGCACCATATTTAGGATTGCTTATTTTATTTCTTTCTTTCACTTGACATCATACATATCCAAACATCAAATCTACTAATAGGAGTGTGAATCAGTTGATCAAATCTATTTGAAACTATTTAACTCAACATGTATATCAAAACATAAAAAATGAATCAAAATAGCTACTATCAACCAATCAATCATAGATGCTCACATTCAAAAAATGAACACTAGATATACATGTCAAGTCAAAATGGCAAAAACCATGGTGAGAAGAGCTACTTGGAAGTATTGTCCAAATCAATCCTCACAAAAGAGGAATATAATAAGGAAACTTACAATATGAAGTAGGCATCAACCTATCAAAGACACCAATCCCCAATTGTATGTGTAGGCACCAACCTACTAGAGACACCAATCCCCAATATAAAGATCTGAGCAACAACTGAATAAGTAGAACACTAGTGGACTACTAGATTACAAAGATAAATCTTGCAGAACTTCAATGGTGATTACACAACTGACACAAGATTCTAATTTTCTTCAAACACTCTCCTACACTCCTTAAGTTCTTAAGATGATGGTGCATGCGATTGAGATGCAACTAACATTGAATAATAATGACACTTTCATTACATTCATATATGCACACACATATCATGTGAAGCGAGATGATGATTATATATGACACACTAAATTAACAACACTCCAAGTTAGTTAGGACAACATTGTGAGGACCTAAATTCAAATTAAATGAAACATGTAATAGGTTGGTCCTAAAAAAAATACTTGGTGCCAAAAGAACATGATGTCGTGCAATTCCATAGGATCCTTAACCTAGATCTATTTTACCTTCTAACTCTATCTACAAATTACATATGCTACTAGTCATTTCCACAAAGTTCTAGAACATGAATTGGCTAACTGATAAGTAAAATGACCCTTCTATCACTACAATCTTTTTGAAAACTAAACATAACTTCTAGAAACCCTATAATATGATAGAACATGTGTAGACATACTCTCCACCCAAACTACAAAGCCAAACTCACATACAAAAAGGAATTTACTAAACATGAATGTATTGGAAAAGAAATCTCTCTGCCTTGAGTAACTGACCTCAAACATTTTGGATCAGACTTCTAGATTACTTCTATCAGCATGAATAGATACAAGCAAGATATTGCAAACATACTATAGTCGGTCATCCTTCATAATACTAAAAAATTATTGATAATTATAATTCAAGTATGATTACATTTAGTTCTCGTTGTACTACTGACATTACTCATTAGAGATTAGTGAGCACTACCTATCATCAAAGACACTACTCCTTGATATTACTCATTTGACATCAATGATAAAATTTGTTCAAAATTAGTGTAAATAGAGTCATTATTTACCTAGTTAGCTAATCACCTTTCTAGGATTGACCTTTTTGCACTCATTTCCTAAGTTTACTTAGGTTTATTTATATTTTTTCTCACTTCCAATCATTGAGACATGTGTCCTCATCACTTGAGACACCTATTGACACTTTCTTACACACTTGTAGAGTGATCTCACAAGTGTCACATATTTGGACAGGCGGTCATAGTTTCAGTCCTACCTTTTCACCTCCTCATCCTTTCCTATATATCCAATACCTGATCATTGTATTTACACACTCTTCATTTTTATATTGATAGACATACTATTGTGATTATTATGTTCACTTTTGGAAGTTGTTTCATGCTCTTTATCTTGGAATTCTCCAAATAATGAGACAATAATTACCCTTACACAGCTCTTATAGATACCTCTAAATGGTTAAAGATTATATTCATGTAGCCTACATGGTAACTCCTTAATCAATTGAGTTTTGGTGATAGTTGTATGAAAAATGAAATATGATAGATAATACAAATTATAGAATCTCAAGATGTCATCCAAATAAGGTGCCATCATCTATCGAAATTATTTATAGCATTACATAAATATTGCATATTTGTTACTAGGTCTATGATTTACAAGGATTATAATAATACCTAGTCTCCTAGTATTAATACCAAGGTCACCCTTAATTAATTGGGAAATAATTGGTCACATCAAAATTAATTTGAGTAGAAAATATTAAGTCATTGAACTTTTTAACCAAAAATCAACAAAGTACATTTTTTCATAACCACTTTGATTCCATTTATGGATCTAGTCAATTCATCCAAAATTAAGAGCATATAAACCTAACAACTTAGTCAAACATGAGATATAATCATAAAAGTTCCAAATCATTCAAAAGGGTGGCCACAAATATAAAGAGTAGATATCAAATTACCATGATGATGTGGAAGATCCCACAAGAAACTACATGAGCTATAATTATTTCTTTGACTGAAAATAATTATGAATGAATCTTAAAATGCCAAAATCTTGGAGAGAGGTTGAATTCATCTTAAGTTTCAAATAATCGAGAAAGATGGCCACAACTAGAAAGAGTGGATATGCTTGCATTATTATGATAAATTAGAAGATCTAATGAAAAGCTGCATGGATCATGCATATATTATTACTAAGTATCCATTCAAAAATATTGATATCACAATGGAAGATTAGAGATAAATACACAATAGTATGAGGACTACATGAGCATAAGGAGGATCATGCATAATTAATGAGGGATATAGCAGATAGTTTCAAAAATGAAAAGGAGTGGGAATAAGGAGAGGTGTAGAGTCTAATTTTCTCATTTTAGTTTGAACCAAAGATTTTAGTAGTGTGAAATGCTATGACTCTCTTTGCTCAATTAGGGTCTTTCACCTAATGGAACGAGATAGATCCCACACCCAAAATCTAGGTGGTTCACTCAAACTAAGGTATGTATGATGTAAATATGATGAAATGTAATGATCTAGATCAAGCTAATCGATAGAATAGACTTATTATGAATGCAAAAGTAATGAAATGTGAAATGTTAGAAAATAAATTGTGTAATGCAAAAATACCTAGAAATAGTAAACTACAATAGAAATGGATGAAACTGAAAGTGTGCACCTGAGATATGGATGGAGACTGGAAATGACTTATGGAATGCTGAAAATCCTAATTTTTAAGCCTGGTGCGACTCATTCGCCATTTTGGGAGAATTAGTCCCAGTTCTATGAAACTGTTTTGAAGCCCGTTTCAGACAAATGGGTGTCTAAAAATGCAAAAAACTAAAAATAGGTCTAGAAGTGGGACTCATTCACCACCCATGGTTAAGGAGTCCAATTTTGAATTTTTGAATATTCAAAGGTGGAAACATGAGCCTTTGATCTACATTTTCTGCTTCTCCAGGTGCCCGGTTCTGAAACTGTCAGATTTGGACCTAAAAGTGACTTTTTGTGGGTATTTTGACTTATCCAATGAAGAGATGGATTTAAAAACTTTTCAATGTAATCTTCGATGATTTCTAAGCCTCCAAGATGCCTACATTTGGAAACACACAAGACAAGAAAGATAAATGTTGGATGTTAGGGCATGGGGGTTTCCCTTGGTCAAACCCCTTTTAGGTAATTAAACCAAAATGATGAAAGAATGCAACAAAGCATGAAACAATGAATTAAATTCCTTTCCATGATGTTTGATCTTGAATTTTTTTAGCAAAATATGAAGAATCTGTCCTTGAATGTCTTTGGAAGCTAACTTAATGACTTGCAATGATGAAACCTTAACTTGCTTGGCTTGATAAAGAAGATAGATGATGAATGAATTGTGAAAATGAGTAAATGAATGTAAATTAGGGTTTAGAGACTTGATTTTATAGTAAATCCACCTTATTCATTCATAAATTGGATCGCTAAGGGCGACATGTAAAAATAATAAACTTAAATTCTAGTTTTCCCCACTCAAAAGTAAAAAATGGGCCAAATGGGACTCATTCACCACCCATGGTAAATGGGTCCCACCTAGATGGGATTGATTCACCATGGATGGAAAATGGGTCCCACATGGGCGATTTTTCCAGCTAAGATGTGAGGAAATAAGAAAATAAGGTTTTTAGGGTGACTATGTCAGGTATGTCATCAAATATTACCTCAGGATGCACAATATGGGGTAATAGGGGCCTATTAGTGATGATGTAAAGGTAAATTAGGGCTTGGGACACAAAATTCAGTGTGAAAGTGTGATTAAATACACTTTACAACACTAAAATGAGGTCCACATAGCCTAGAAAGGTACAAGAACCAATGTGAATGTGTAAAACACATTACAACACTAGAATAGCATTAATTTTATTTTAAAATCCTTCTATATTAATATGATGATGTATTTAAATACATTTTATAATGTTGAATTAGGAGAAAATGGGTTCATTAAGTCTAGAAAAGCGTGAAAGTCCATTACAACACTTTACAACACCTTTACAAGACATTGTTAAATGCATTTGCAAGGGTCCAAGACCTAGTGTGGATGTGAAAAAAACATCACAACACCAATTCAAGCCCTTATTAAGTCCAATTTGTCATCAATTATTCCCCAAATCAAGCAAGTTTCCTTTTTTCTATGCTACATAGTTAAATTTAAGAATGTTAATGAGGGTATTTATCAATCTCCAAATAGGAGAGTAGTCTCTATAACAAGAAGATGATATAAAACTACTTGAAAAATGTATTACAACATGAACTAGGATGAAATGTTAGAGGGGGTAAACATAGTTACTTAGCATGATGATGATTTTATGAAAACTAAGAAATTCATTAGTTTTCATTTTGGATAAAAGAACAAAAAGGATGGGTGTAAAGTATCCAATTATGTAGAATATGAATAAGACATCTATTTGAATTTCTATCCTCCATCTTCTACTATTGGGATTAGTGTTTACAATAGAACACCATAATATGATAGGGAAATTGTAAAAGATGTGACTACGGGTTGTGAAAATCAACATAATTATGATTAACAAAAATAATCCAGATATATAAGCTTATAATTATTTTCAATTAAGATTTTATACATTAAAATATTATTATTTTCATCAATGTTGAGAATGGTACTTTTATTAAATATATTTACATGTAGAATTTTGTTTGAAGAAATTGAATTTTCTTAATCTTCTTATATTCTTCTATTACCTCTCCAAAAAAATTAATTAACCAATGTTAAATTTGTTGAAGTCAAAAGATGAATTATATAACTTTTTTATATTTTTATAAAAATAAATTTAAGATATTCACCTAGGTTCAATCTTACATAATTATTTTTAAACATACAAAATAAGAAAAATAAGAAAAAAATTATAGCATTGAACAAAAAGCCCTTTAAATAATGACATCACTACAAAAATATTTTGAATGTAGGGTTTAATATAGTTTTTTTGTTTAGGGGAAGATCCTCTCACCGTGCTTGATGGAAAGATGGCCAACACTTCTAATGGTTTGGTTTGTAGAGTTTAGTGACTAGTTAATGGTGGTTATGATCTTCCTTTGCCATAATTTTGGGTTCTAGATATTGCTTCCACTCCCATATCTCATTGATGTGTTGGCTAGGTCCTTGAAGCTAGGGTGTAGTTGCACTCATGTAGAAACACTAAAGGAGATCAAAGGGGTTTTTTTGGATGCCACCATAATTTGGAACAATTTAATTCCTCAATAGAAGTTAGAAAAAATTAGGGAGCCCGACATTAAAAAATCTAATTTAGGAAGTCCCATTGAATACACTAGTAAGCCTATACGATCGAACTTTGAGCATGATGTAAAATAATAAAAAAATAAAAAATAATGAAACATTTATAGATCATGGGTTAATCTAAAGGTTTATCTACTTATGGTATTGCCTCCCAAACCTACATCAATGGATTAGTTAACTCTAATTATCCTATCATGAAAGAAAAAATCAAAATGCACCCCTAGTCTTGTGGATTTTTCATTGTGATATTTGATAGTGTGGATGACTGAAATAATATCTTTTATAGTATGTGGGCATGGAGATAATATCTAGTTATGATTAAACTATCAGTCCACACATTCTATCCCTCCATTGAATATTTTAGTGTTAAGTCTAATTGGGTTCACCTCCCTAATCTTACACTTCACTTCTAAGTTGAATCTTGCTTGAAATATATTGTGGATTCTCTAGGAAACTATTTGGATATTGAAAATGAATCTTTTGATTTCATTCATATGACCTCTTCTTGCATATTGGTAGATTTAGACACTTCAAAAGATATTTTGGTAGAAATATTCCTTAAAGTGGATAGTTGATTTTTGATTCATCTCTTGGATTATGTGGGAATTCCTTTTCATTGTTGAATATGCTACAGCATTGACCACCTTGCTACAAAATTACCTAGATCCAAGCCCAAACCAAATTATCTTACCACATGGTGGAAATATGTCACTCCTCATCAATACACTATTGTAAATCCATTCAGAGAACAAGAAGCGTTGCCTAAGTCTTTACAAAATATGGGAAATATGTTTGCACAAAAGGACTTATCATTACATGGAAAAACAAAAGAGGTATCAATAGGAAAAGAGAGAAGTCGTCGACTATCTATGGAGGTGGGTGGTAAAGATTCTCCAACTCCTGAATCTTCTATGATCACACATTTCTCCTCATAGACATGTAATCATGAAGAAAACAAGGAACCATGGGAATTGGTAAAAAATAAAAAGTATATTTCCCATAAAAGAGAAAAACAATCCATAAAATGCAACTACAATCTCATTCTTAAAGGGTGTTAATACCTAAAAAAATGAAGTAGTTAGATTTTAAGTTTAAGGATCTTTTGTTTAATGTAAGGCACCCTTACTCAAGGGTCTAATGCATCTTGATATAATCTTATTATTTTAAAAAACTATTTTTATGTCTATAATCCCTAGATCAAATTCACCAAAACTGATAATAATTTTTAACTTCGAAAATTTAAACAATTATTTATGAATTTTAAGAATAAATGTTATTTAAAATTACTATTAAATGTTTAAATAAAATTATTTTATCCCCACTCTGACCTTTGATCATGTAGATATTTGACTTTGTTTCTACATTTTACTTTTTTAAATGTGTTTACAAGATTCATAAACCTCCAATCTAACTTGTGAGATGATTGAAACATCAATGAGAAGACATAAAAACACATGCCTGACAATTGTGACAAGGTTGTATGGAATTTAACTATAAATGATTGTATCTTCATCTAAAAGAGAAAATTTATCTTCGGCTACCCTGCACAGATTGTATCAACAATGGATTATTTAGAGATTTTAATTGTAAAGAAAATTAAGTTAAGATAAATATATATAATAAAAGTAATGTGAAGAGTAATTTATTTAATAATTTTTTATCATTTTATGTAGATTGTATGAAAGAGATGTTATTTAAGAATTTCAATTATAAATAGTAAAAAATAAATAAAAAATTATATTGTATTTAGTATTTAGCATATTAATCATCTTCACAATGATGCAAAAATCTAATCATATAGATAAGGATAAAACATGTATTCAATCTTCAAGTATGTGTGAATATTAATCTGCATATCAAAATTTGCTTGGGAATGTTTTAAAACTACTTTAAAAGCATAGATGAAAATAAAAACTTAACAAAGCACCCAAATATTTTCTGATAACATATAATCTTAATAGATAATTAAAAAAAAAAAAAAAACATACTTATATCAAAACAGATTAAAATTGACAAATGACTTTAATGTACATCAAATATTGACAGCCCCGTTTTAAAAGTAAAAAATTAATATAATATCTTCAGATAAATGAAAATGAGACAAGAATTATTATTAATATAAGAAAATAATCCAGAGATATAGAAAGCAAAACTAATGAGATGAAAATACAATACACTGTTAACACAGAGTAGGTAATTGAGTTTTCCCAATTTGTAGTTAAGAAGAGATCACAGACAAGTTATAAGAAACATCCATAAAAAAAGTGAACCATAAGTTGAGAATACTAACAAACGGTATAATAATTACCTATAACAGAGCCACAATTGACCTACATTCTGCATGTAAGATGCTTTCTAAACATTTCCAATTGCTTTTACAAAAATGCTTTCAAAACTCCGGAGGCTTACTTTCCTTAGCTTGGCGTATGCTAGATTTTGAGATGAGATCCCTCTGGAGTTGTGTAACCTTATAACATTGCACCACCTGCATCTCTCAGCATGACTTGGGGAGGAGGAGGTTTGCAGGATGGATAAGCTATCTGAGAAACTTAAAATACATGGTTTTGAGTAATTGGCATCTGAGGATTGAGGTAACACCCTTAGCAGCCTCTTTAATCTTAGGGAGATTTACGTCCCTCTTTATGGACTTTCAGGTACTGAAATTGTTTGTAAGGAATGCTAAAAGAAATCATCTAAATATAAGCCAACTACCATGATTTCGATACAATTACTGCTATGCTTTAACCAGAACAAGTGAATAGGAATAGATAAAGATACATATTCGACCCTTTTCCAATTACCAAACCTGAGCCAAAATATGTTTATATCGTTTCTGACAGCTTAATATAAAACAAAAACTTGTTCCAGGCAGATTATATGGTCTCACATATATAACAATATATTATAAATTTGATAACCTCACGCAAATTCCTAGAAACTGTACAAATCATATATACTAGGATTATAATTTTCTAGAATAATCAGCCAAATTGATAAGTTTATGAAGTTGCCGAGCAAATTATTATGTACAAAGTAGCCTTGTACGAAAGCCTGTGTATGTTGACGGATCTCAACGACTAGCTATTCTTTATATGACGTTCGGGTAGAAGATTTCAACCTTTGTCGCACTATATTCTCTGAGTCTAATTTGTCTTTGTACAGATTTATGAAGAGTGCATATTCATTTACTTATCCAAGTCGTAGATCGGTTTCTATTCCTGTAGTTTCCACATTTGAATACAGTTGAGGCTCCCCACTGTTGCCTTCTTGGAAAGTGTATACACCAGCCTGAGTAACATGAAAAGAATAACGTGAGTACAAAATATATATTAGAAATACAGGGGAATAATAAGTAGTAGTTTTCAACATTATGATAGAGAAGGGATATTCATAAATTATACTAATGCTACGAAGTGGAGTGCCCTACAACAATTGCAAGTCTTTAAAGGTATGAAAGAATGCAACAATGTGCTTTGAAATATTTCATACCATTCTTTGCAGATTAGCAATTTCCACATCCAGCATTTCCTCCTGTTGAAAGAAAATGTCGTTTTTTTCATCATCGATATAAAAACTAAGTTATTGGTAACATTTGCTTTAGATGAAAACTAAGTTATTGCTAACATTTGCTTTCTTATTGAGAAGATAAAACAGATTTTGAAGGGACTAATTCTTTACCACCAATAAAAATTCAGCAAAGGTACAGTATAATTACAGGAAAAGCATTGATGCAGGGGCATCACATTTTTTTCATTAATTCTTTTTTTATCTTTTCTTCAACCCGCCACCGTGTCTGATGAAGGAAAATTATACAACAATGGTGATCTGCTGATCACAAAACAAGCAATTATACAAAAGCCCCAAATTGCTTTAAGAAGATGAGAGGCAGGGCATCAATTATATAGAGATTCAAAAGAGAGGTTACATTATGGCACACAACCATATTTACCAATAACTCAACAACATTATTTATGATAGACTGTAAAGTCAAGAAAGGCTGCTCCAAAGTCAAGAAAGGCAGCTCCAATGGACATTATTGCTGTCATTCTCCCCCATAATGACCATTGGGAAGAACATGAAGTAGATCTCTAAGTTTCTGGAATCTTTCACGAGCTAGAGACTTTGTGAAAATATCTGCTAGCTGATCTTTTGTACTACAATACACAATCTCAATCAATCCTTGTTGAACCAATTCTCTGATGTAGTGGTGTTGAATCTCAATATGTTTGGTCCTGCTATGAAATACTTGATTCTTTGTCATTTGTATAGCACTCTTGTTGTCACAATACAACAATGTAGGTCCAGTTTGTATGTGGTGTAAATCCTCTAGTAGTCGTCTCAACCACACAGTTTGGCAAGCTGCTAATGTTGCAGCTTTATACTCGGCCTCTGCTGTAGAAAGTGAGACAGTTGGTTGTTTCTTGGACTTCCAAGAGAAAACTGTTGAACCAAGACTGAAAGCGTAACTAGAAGTAGACTTTCGGTCATCTGTGGAGCTTGCCCAATCTGAATCTGTATAACCAACCAACTTGCTATCCTCTGAATGCTGAAATTTGAGTTCATAACTCAATGTCCCTTTGACATATCTAAGAATCCTCTTAGCTGCATTCCAATGTGTTTGCTTAGGTTCTGACATGAACCTAGATACCAAGCTCACTACATAAGTGATATCTGGTCGAGTAGTAGTTAAGTAGATCAAACTACTAATCAACTGTCTATATAGAGTAGGGTCCACTAGATCTGACACATCTAAGCTAGACAATTTAAGTCCAACTTCAATAGGTGTTGCAACTGGTTTGCAACTCTTCATCTGAAATTTCTGTAGGATGTCTGAAGCATATTTTTTCTGAGACATGAATATTTCATCTATGTTTTTCCATACTTCTATACCAAGAAAATAGTGCATCTGTCCCAAATCTGTCATCTCAAATTCAACAACCATAGCTGCTCTAAACTCTACAAATAAAGTTGAATTGTTCCTAGTGTAGATAAGATCATCAACATAGAGAACTAGGATAAAAATATCCTTAGTTGAGCTCCTAATATAAATATTTGGATCTGATTGACTTCTTAGAAAACCTTTTTGCTGTAGGTATGAGTCTATCCTTGAATACCATGCTCTTGGTGCTTGCTTAAGACCATACAAGGCCTTCTTTAATTTGTAAACATAATGCTCTTTAGAGGTTATTTCAAAACCTCTAGGTTGAGAAACATACACTTCCTCATCAATATATCCATTCAAAAAAGCACTCTTTACATCCATTTGATAAACTATCCAACTCTGCTGAGCTACCAAAGCCAAAACCAATTTGATAGTATCCATGCGTGCTATAGGTGCAAATGTTTCAGTGTAATCAATACCTTCCTGTTGAGTGTATCATTTGGCTACTAATATAGCCTTATGCTTATCAATGCTTCCATAAGATTTATACTTAGTTTTATACACCCATCTTGTACCAACAATTTCTTTACTAGTAGGTAGTTGAACCAAATCCCATGTGTCATTCCTTTCAATTGTTTCTATCTCACTATGCATTGCTTCAACCCACTCTTCCTTTTCTTGAGCTTGTTCAAATTTTTGTGGTTCATTACTTTCCATGATTTGAGTCATCAAAGCATAATTCACTTTTGCTTGTGATCTTGTTGTCATTTTCTTAAAATTTGAATCCAACATAAGAGTTGATGGACGATTCTTTTATGCCCTTCTTTGATATTTTTGATACTTTCTTGCTCCTGTACTAGAAGACTCAGGTTCATTTTCTTCTTCTTCTCCTTCTTCAACTTCATCAATCATTATCTCTTTTCCCTTTGTTTTATTTTCCTTGCTATATTCTATTGCTTCATTGAATACCACATCTCTACTTATAACAAGCTTCTTTCCTATTGGGTCAGACAATCTATATGCTTTATTTTCTGATCCATACCCAATAAAAATACATTTTAGGCCTTTATCATCTAACTTAGACATTTTTTCTTTTGGAATGTGTGCATAAGCAACACAACCAAATACTCTCAAGTGATCAATACTTGGCTTTATCCCAGACCATGCTTGTTCAGGAGTCATTCCTTTAACTGCTTTTGTAGGACTTCTATTAAGAAGATACACTATTGTGCATACTGCTTCTGCCCAATAAATTTTATCTAAATTCTTCTCTTTCATCATGCTCCTGGCCATTTCAACAATTTTCCTATTCTTCCTTTCAGCAGCTCCATTTTGTTGTGGAGTGTAGGAAGTAGTGAACTCTCTCTTGATTCCATGATTTTTGAAAAAATATAGAAACTGATTTGATTTGTATTCACCTCCATTGTCTGACCTTATCACTTTGATGTACTTACCACTTTGTTTCTCAACCAACTTCTTGAATTCTACAAAATTTTCAAACACTTTTGATTTTGAAACCAAACAATATACCCAAGTTTTTCTTGAGTAATCATCAATGAAGGTTAGAAAATACTTAGATTTATACAAAGAAGGTGTTTCCATAGGACCACACAAATCCGTATGGATTATCTCAAGATGTTACTTAGCTCTACTGGATTTACCAATTGGAAAGCTAACTCTGTTGTTTTCTGACAACACATTCTTCACACACTTCTTTTGTATTTTCAATGAAAGGTAGACCCTCATCCATTTTGAATCTCTTTAGTAAAATTAACCCACTAAAGTTGAGGTGACCATATCTTTGGTGCCAAATTTTACTTTCATTCATTTCACTAGACCTCAATGCTTGGTTTCCATGAGTGAAATGAAGAGGAAACATCTTATCACCTGTCATCCTTGCTCTTGCAACAACTGCATTCCTTTTTAACTTGTCTCTTATTATGCACTCATTCTTATCAAAGTCACTTGATAATTTTGTTCTAGCATTTGTCCAACAGAGAACAAAATTTTTTTTAGTGCTGGAACCAATAGTGTTTCATTAATATGTTTAACTTCACCATATTCTGTTGTAACTGCAATTGTACCTTTACCTTTGCTTCCATGAGATTGATTATCTCCTAGTACTACTGTACTATGATGTTTTTCATCCAAATTGACAAATAAATGCTCATTAGATGTCATATGTGAAGAACATCCAGAATCAATATACCATAAATTATTTTCACTGGCATTTGCATTAAAGCAAGACATAAACAAATTTTGTTTATTTTCAACAATACTATGAGCATTTCTTTTTTCTATTTCACCTTGTTTACTCCAACATTCTGATGCACAGTGTCCAAAATTGTTGCAATGAAAGCATTGGACATTCTTTTTATCATAGTCTCCCCCATTGTTTCTACCTCTTCCTCTTCCAGGACCTCTAAAGTTGCTACTTCTTCCTCTGAAATTATTACCTCTTCCTCTAAAATTACCGGATTCACCTTTGTATTCATTTTTATTTTGATTCCTAAAAAATGTGTTACTTTTTCCTCTTATGCTTGCTTTAGAGGAAAATGCTTGTTCTAGACCATCTTCATTACTTTTCATCCTTTCTTCAGCAGTTAACGGTATTCCACTTAGTTCATCTATGTGCATAGTTGTGAGATCTTTGGAAATCTCAATTGTAGAAACCACACCATCAAATTTAGAAATTAAACTCCTTAAAATTTTCTCATTGACATGCTTCTAAGCTACATCTTCTCCTAAAAATTTCATTTGACTTACTAGACCTTCTACCTTTGTTAGAAATTCATTCACAGATTCACTAGTATTCATCTTTACGTTCTCAAAAATTTTCCTCATTGTCTGTAATTTTGCAGTTTGTGCACCTTGATATGCATTATTCAATATTTTCCATGCTTGCTGAGAATGAATAGCACCACTTATCCTAGGAAAAATTTCTTGATTAATTGCACCTTGAATCAGAAATAGGGCTTCATTATCCTTCTTTATACTTGCTTTGTATTCTCTTTTATGTTGATCATTTAATGCATTAAATACAGTTGTATCTAGTTCTACATACCCTACTTGTATAATTTCCCACAAATCTTTGGATTTGAGTAGGTTTTGCATACTAGTACACCAATATGTAAGGTTGTCTCCTTCAAATACAGGAATTAGCATGTTAGACATAACATTTCTTACCATATTTGCCAAAAGGAGTAATGTGCACAGTAACCCAAAAGTTCAACACAAGTTTCAGAGAGATCTTTGCAAACAGATACTCCCCTTGTCCTTTCAAATAGGACCCACACACAAAAATATTTTTATATTATATTGATTTTTTGAGATTAAGTGTTGGTTGCAACCGATAATACACTTAATTACACAATATTGATTTAGCACTAAAAAAAATTATTTTCAAAAACAATTATATCACTTTGAAAACAAAATTTTATAAGCTAAAACTTTGGGTTTCTTTTTTTAAAAAAGAAATGGAGATATGACTTTCACGTGCTCCTCATAGAAACTCTTAAAACTTTAATATTAAAGAATTAAAAGGTGAGGCTTTGACTATTTGCATGTATTTTAGAGAAAGAAGAATTCACACGCATCTTTCTCCTGCTGCGCACTGCACACCTCTTCTTGCTGCTCCACAAATTACATACAACAATTACAGTCAGCAAGATAATCTCAGCTTGGACGCCTCCTTCCATGGGCAATGGTGATAAGCAAGTTTCTCCTTCTCCTTCAGCAGTCTACATGAAAACACTCGGAACATCCTCACCATGGAAGCCACTAGCCACAGAGAAAGGGGCATTCTTCAAAACCCTTCTCTTCTGACTTCCCTCCTTAGGATCTTGCACAAGTCTAGACGTGGGGAGAGGAGAGGAAGCTTCCCCATAAAGATCATTTTTGTCTTTGTTCCCCTTTGAAGGAACAATCACCTCCACATCATCACTACATGTCGTATAGCCAGCTTCCTCAATCAATTTCCTTTTCCCAGATTTACCCAGAATAGGGGATATGGGGCCCTCCTCCACAAAGGCATATGAGTTAGGGACATAATCAACATCATCATCCCTATCCGACTCAATATCTTTATTTAACATAAGCCTCCTCTTCCTCAGTTTCTTAGAAGCCCTTTCCTCACCAGACTCAGTATCATAACCCTCCCTAGCTTTAGCTTTCAAAGTAACCAGAGCCTTCTTCACATCATGTGCTTCTTCAATTCTAATGTTGAAATGACACTAAAGAATGTTTTCGACCATTCACTAACAAGGAGGAAATCTAAGCCAATTTTGACTATAATATTGCCTCTAAGGGAATGATTTGTTTTAGCATGATCCCTAGAGGTAGAATACTTTATTGTTTATGCTTCTTGAACTTCCCAAGAAACTACAGAATTTAAAGCAGAGTTAAGTGTGAAGGCCTATACAAAGGAGTTTTACAAAATTTCTCTAAGATCTGGCCATAATGAGTTAGACCATGAAATGGTGGCTATATGTTAATGGACCGGGGCTAAATATTCAAGATGAGCTAAGTATGGTAAGGTTATGAACTGTGGAAGAAGCCTATTAGTATGCTCTAAAGGGAGATGAGAAATTAGAAAAAAAGCAAGGAACAAACAAAATCAAAGGTGGAATTAGCAAAGGAAAAGGGAAGCAATAGAAAAATTACAACCATGGTAAGGAGGCTAACCTTTCAAAAATTAAAAAAATGAAAGATGAAACAAGATCAAAACCATACCCTATGAGAGGTAGAGGTTGATATGGAAGAGGCCAAGATAGAGGCTTCCAAGGCACATGCTTCACTTGTGAACAATCAGGTCATTGATTTTATGAATTCCCACAGCATAGACTAGAAGGATCAAGGAGGATAGGGGCTACAAGTGCACACATAGAAAAAGGGGATACTAAGTCTACAAGGTTTGTTAGTCAACTAGATGAACCTGAGAGAGGACAAGCACTTATGGTGAAGAGGAACTTGCTAAAACCAACCAAAAGAGAAGATGAGCCTATCCAAAGAAAATTTTTATTTAGGACAATATGTAAATTGGATGGAAAATGTTGCAAGGTCATAATAGTTAGTGTAGGCATATAAAATTGGGTTTTAGTTGAAATGGTGGATAAGTTGGAGTTAAAAATGATGGCTCACCCTATTCCTTACAAGGTTTCATAGTTATAAAAAGGGCACCAAGTCTTGGTTGATCAACAATTGCTAGTGAATTTTTGAATATGCAATTGTGAAGATCAGGTGTGATGTAATATCATTCCTATGGACTAATGTCACTTACTTTGAACTTGGGGACCATGATAGTTTGGTAGGAAGATAATCCATAATGGAAGAGAAAAAACCTACACTTTGAAAAATAGAATAAAACACACTCTTATGCCAGTGGTAACTAAGGAAGAAGAGGTAGAATGTGGTCCAAGAACACTGCTAGTGTGGCAAGAAAACAGTTTTTAAAAGTTGGAAAGATTATGTTTTGCATTAGTTCCCAAGGAGCTACAAGTAGATGCAACAACAAACAAGAATGGCGTGCCTTTACAAGTAAAGGGGCTATTGGAAAAATATGAAGAAATTGTGTCTAGGGAATTACCAAAAGGAATACCACCTATGAGGAGCATCAACCATCATATTGACTTGATTCTATGGTCAAGCTTACCCAACATGTTTTCCTACAGGTTGACACCTACAAAAACTAAAGAGGTAAACAAACAAGTGCAACAACTATTGGAAAGAGGATCAATCAAAGAAAGCCTTAGGGCCCATGCACAATACTAGCTGTGTTAGCACCCAAAAAGGATGGTGAGCGGAGGATGTAAATGGACTCAAGAGCCATCAATAAAATAAAAATTAGGTATCATTTTCCTTTACCAAGAATGGATGATCTCATGGATTGCTTGGGCAAGGCTAGGTATTTTACAAAAAAAGATCTAGAAAGTGGATATTACCAAATTAGGATAAGAAGGAGTGATGAGTGAAAGAACACCTTTAAGAAAAAAAAGGGGTCGTATGAATGGTTAGTAATTCCCTTTGGGTTAACAAATTCACCCAACATGTTTATGTGGTTAATGAGTGATTGTTTATCTTCATGATATTTTGATTTTTAGTAGCAAAAAAGAGGAGCATTTATTGCATATTAGACAAGTCCTATAAAGGCTCAAGGAAGAAAGTTTATTGGTGAATTTTGAAAACTATATTTTACGAAGGATAAATTAGTTTATTTGGTATATGGTATCTCACTACAAGGGCTAGAAATGAATTTGGAAAAGGTATGTGTTATCACTGAATGGTCAACACCTAGGAGTGTATATGAGGTTCAAAGTTTCCATGGTTTAGCTAGTTTCTATCATAGATTTATTTGAAATTTTAGTGGGATATCCGCACCCATAACTGAAACCATAAGGGGATACAAGGAGTTTAAGTGGAGAGCAACAACAGATAAAAGTTTTCATATTTTACAGAATAAGGTCATTGAGGAACTGGTGTTAGCATTGCCCAATTTTGCACAAGTGTTTCAAGTTTATTGTCATTCAAGTGGGACAACCATAGGAGCAATTCTTAGCCAAGAGAGAAGACCTATTATATATTTTAGTGAAAAGCTTAATGATGGAAAGAAGTGGTATTTTGTTTATGATCAAGAATTTTATGTCATTATGTAAGCTTTAAAGAAGTGGCATCATTATTTTCTTCCAAAGGATTTTATTCTTTACATGGATCACCATGCTAGACAATTTACTAATATTCAAACCAAGCTTAACTAGTGACACATGAAGTAGGTAGAAATCCTACAAGGATAAAATTTTGTTCTCAAGTGCATAGAAGTGGAAGTTCAAAAAAAGTAGCAGATGCATTCAACAAGAGAGCAACACTATTGACTGAAATGAGTGCTAAAGTAGTTGGGTTTGATGCTATGAAAGAGTTATTCAAAGAATTTTTAGATTTTAAGGATGCATGGACATGTATGGAACCTACTAGTGTGGATAGGGCCCCATGGAAGGACTACTTCATATAAGATGGAATGTTGTTTAAAGGACAACAAATTTTCATACCTCAAGGATCAATGAAACATAATTAAATAAGAGAAAAACATTGTGATGGTTTAGCTGGACATTTAGGAGCTGATAAAACTATGGAACGACTTAGTGAAAGATATTTTTGGCCAAGGATGATGGTAGAAATAAGAAAAATTGTGCAATGATGTCAATTTTGTTAATATATCAAAGGGATGAGTCAAATTATAGGTCTATATCAACCATTACCCATAATGGAGAAACTGTGGGAAGATATAAGCATGTATTTAATTCTTGGGATACAAAGAATGTGCAATGAGGTAAGGATTCTATTTTTTTGCTTGTTGATAGATTTTAGAAAATGGATCACTTTATAGCATGCAAGAATACAAATGACTCAATGAATGCAGCAAATTTATTCTTCATAGAGGTTGTTAGATTACATGGTTTACCAAGAAGTATAGTTGTAGATTGTAACAATAAGTTTGTGGGACACTATTGGAGTACAATTTGGAAGAAATTAGGGATTGATTTAAAGTTTGGCTATGCATATCATCCTCAAATGGATGGAAAAGCTAAATTTTTAAATCTAAGCTTAGGAAATTCACTAAGTTATTTAGTTGGTGACAATCCTAAGCAACGGGATTTGGAATTTCCTCAAGCTCAGTTTGCATACAATGCTTAGTGAATAAAAGTACAGGTAAGACTCCATTTCAAATTTTTAATGGATACAGTCTTGAGGGTATTCCAGAACTAAGAGAGCTTGAATATACTAAGGGATACAAGAGAAGTGCTAAAGGAGAATAATTTTCCAAACACATGCAAGATTTACACCAACAAGTAAGAGAAAAACTCAGTTGGAGCAACTAGTAGTATAAAGAGACTTTTGGTAATATCTTTTGTATCAAGACAAAATTACAATTTGATCTGAAGGAGATTCAAGTTAAAATCCAGCTAGAAGGATACATTGTGGATAACGGGATGAAAAAAAAAGAGCTATTAGTAAAGATGCATGACATAATATCCAAAGAGGAGGAGTTTTGGAGATAGAGATCCAAGGATCTATGGCTTTTAGAGGGAGATAAAAAACACTAGATATTTTCACATGCCTGCGTTGAAACACAGGGCTGCTAATAGGATCACTCACATTGAGTCTAATGGAGCCCGTTTTGAGAAAGTTGATGACATAAGAAAACAAGTTGTCCTTTTCTTTAGTAATCTTCTTTTGAAGAGTGATGGAGTTAGCCATGCAATGCAAGATTTTCTTTCAGAGGCTATCCCAAATCTAGTTGAAGATGAAGATAACAAAATGCTATGTGCTATTCATTCTAGGGAAGAAATCAAGAAGGTATTTTTCTCCTTTGAAGGCGATAAGGCTCCAGGACCGGATGGGTTTTCTATGTTCTTTTTTTAGTGGTTTTGGGAGATTGTTGAGGAGGATGTGGTGAATGCTATTAAGGAATTCTTTGGCTCAAGGAGTCTCCTAAAAGAACTAAATGCTACTTTCCTGATCCTCATCCCTAAACGCCTTGGAGCTATGGAATTTGAAGCTTTTAGACCTATAAGCCTTTGCAATTCCTTCTATAAAATTATCTCTAAAGTGTTGACCTCTAGGCTTCTGATTATTTTTCCCTCTCTGATATCTCCTTAGTAGAATGGCTTCATTCTAGGAAGGAAAATTTTTGATTCAATTATTATTGTTCATGAAAATGTTCATTCACTCATGGAGTCTAAGACTGAAGGTTTCCTTTTTAAATTGGACATTTTGAAAGCCTATGATCGTGTTGACTGGGCTTCTTACTTAAAATCATGAAGGCATTTGGTTTCAATAACAGAGTCCTCCAGATGGTTGGTCAACTCATTTCTACTACTTCTATAGTTGTTATGGTGAATGGATCTCCTTCACACATCTTTAAGAATTCTATGTTTAAGGTAGGGAGATCCTATTTCCCCTATTTTATTTACTATAATGGCGGAATGCCTTGGGAGGAACCTGAAAAGAATGGTTGAATAGGGATCCTAAATGGGTCTGAGGCCCTCATTCAGTAACTTGGTTTGCTCTCACCAATAGTTTGTGGACGACACCATTTTGATGGGGATATCTACAATGGCCAAAGCTAGGAATCTTAAAAAGATCCTGTATGATTATGAGATGGTGTCTGGTTAGATGGTTAATAGACAGAAAAGCTCCTTATTCTTTTTCAATACTCTAGAGCCTAGACAAAATAAGATTACTAGAATTCTGGGATGCAGAATTGATTCTTTACCCTCTATTTATCTTGGATTTCTTTTGGGCCTTAAGCCTCCTAATTCCTTTTGGAGTGCTCTGGTTGATAGGTTCAGTAAAAACCTTGTTGGATGGAAAGGAGCTCTTCTCAGTCAAGCTGGTAAGATTTAGCTTCTCAAAGCTACTCTTCAGAACCTTCCAGTTTATGCATTAAGTATTTTTAAAATACCAACCAACTATGCAAATGCTATTGAAAAAATCCAAAAATGCTTTCTTTGCTCGGGTGTTGATGAAAAGAAAAGAATGTCTCTTATTGGTTGGGAATCTATGTGTAGACCCAAAAATCTAGGTGGTATAAGTATTAGAAGGATCAAAATGATGAATAGGGCTCTTCTTGCTAAGCAAATTTGGAGAGCCTTCTCATCTAAAGGAGAGTGGAATGACATTTTAAAGAGAAAATACATGGCAAATATTGGATCTCTCAAAACTCTGCTTGACTCTCTAAATCTGCCCTATGGTTCGACTATCTAGAATGATATGATCAAAAGGAAAAACATCATAGACAAGGGAGTTAGATGGAGCATAAGAAATGGGAAACAAGCAAGGTTCTCAGAGGACAGATGGCTAATGAAGGAACCACTAATCTCTTCCTAAAGCTTTAATGGGTGGAGTGAGATCTGCAAGGCCAATTTTGGATCTCATGTTAAGGACTATTGGAGAAATGGGAGTTGGGTGAATCTGTGCCAGATCAGTATGAACCTTGCACTAATTCAATCCTCTTTATTGGCTATAAGAATGGGGTTAATCCAACAAGATGATATTTTAGTTTGGATGGATAACCCCTCGGGAAGTTACTCAGTTTCTTTGGCTATCTCTTTGTCCTTATCTCTTGCCCCCCACCCCTTTTGGGCTAAAGATTGAATTAAACACCTAACCCCTAAGGTTAACATATTCTTTTGGATTCTTCTTTAGAATAAAGTGCTCACGGCTGACAACCTATGCAAGCATGGCATCCAAATCTCGAACAGATGCTACCTGTGTAAGGAAGAAGCAGAATCTTCTAACCATTTGTTCCTCCACTGTCAATATGCGGTGGCTATTTGGGGTAGATTTCTCTCTCTATGGAACATTTCGTGGGTGTTTCCTAGCACTATCAATTGAAGACCTTTTTATTCAGTGGAATTCCCCCTCCTAGAATCTGGCTATCCATAGACTTTGGGCTTTTGTCCTCCCTTATCTTGAATGGGGTGTTTGGAATGAGTGCAATAATAGGGTCCTTAGGGATGAGGAGGCACCAACGAACATTGTTTATGAGAAAATCTATAGGCTAATTGTGGAGAACTTTAATAATTTCCCAAATTAGGAGATTAAGAAGGAAGTTGTGGGTTGCTCAAAATATGACCACAAGATAGCTAAAGATTGGAATATTAAAAATGATATATCTAAGGCCTCAAGACCTGTGAAAAAGAACCGTGAAGGGATCAACTAGAGTCACTCGCCTTAATTTTGATGGGGTGGCTAAGGGAAACCCAGGTCTAGTTGGGAGTGGAGGAGTGATTAGAGATTATAATGGTAAGTTCATGGTGGTTGAGGCTATCTCCTTGGGAAGACAATCTAATCATTTAGCTGAAGCTAGTGGAGCTTTCCAACTTATTGACCTTGCTAAAAGATTAAACTTTAGAAATATATGGATTGAGGGTGACTCCAAAAATATTACTGATTGTCTCCTAGGTAAGTCCCCACCCTCATGGACCATTAAAGTTGGATAGAGGATGCTAAAGCTATATTATCCAAATTTGATAATGTCAAAATTTCCCATCTCTATAGGGAGGCTAATAGCATCAAAAATTATTTTTTGAATGTGGGGGTTAAAAAAAATGGGAATCATACATGGTAGGACTACAATGAACTAGGAGCTGACGTAAGAGCCTTAATAGATTATGATATCATACATGGGAAAGTTGTCGCGTTTCTTGATGATTATGAAGAATAAGGCTAGGAAATGCGATATTATTATACAAGATGGTGGTGTCGTAATTAATCCCATGGGTCGAAAGGGTTGGCACATTTTGTGGGTGTTTTGGTTCTGCTGCTGCGTCACTGTTCGATTTATTTTCCCTGCTAACATTAGAAGCAAGACTACTGCAATAATGGGGGGAAGAAAAAAAAAAGGGTGGAGCCTATGAGTAGTGTGAGGCACAAGAAGAACTCAAAGGTTTAGAGGCATATTCAGAAAGGAGGGCTGCAACTTTTCAATGATAAGCTCCATGGTCCTAACCCTGAAGCCATTGGGTATTTTGTTAAACATTTGAAGAAAGGTGAAATTATTCTTTCTGGTAGGATGGTAAGGTGGAAAAAGAGCTTATAGGGGATATCACTGGTCTCTTGATGGAGGGGGTGAATTTTTACCATGACAGAAAGTTTTCGGATGATGCCGCTCTTTCATTCCCCAAAACTGATAGGGAGAGCAAGGGTCTGGCTAAAGTTTCATCCATTTATTTTGAATTTGGGATGGTTAAGAAGGTGTAGAGGGAGGTGCTCATAATTCTCATGGAATACATCACCTTGGATGACAAATTTACCAAATTTTATGGGTACCACTTTGCACTACTCAATCATTTTTGACATAAGGTAAGGGTTTCCTTCCCCCACTATGTACTCTATTCCTTGAATAATAGTATAGAGGAACATAAGAAGAGTACTAGGAGGAATCTGGTCTTGCATACTGGTCTCATTAGGCTTATTCATGAGCATTTCAAAAACATGTCATCCCTGTCTAACCCGTTATTGGCCTCAGCCTCAGATGGTGAGGATACTGAGAGTAGCTCATTTGAAGTGAAAGAAGATTCTGAAACTGAGTGGGAGGAGGAAGACTCTCCTTGACCCAGTAAGAAAAGAAGGAAAACCCCTCAGAAGAAACCCTCTAGCAAAAAAGTGTGCACTACGAAAACCCCTAAGGGCATGGCTCAGGAGGCTAAAAGCAATAAGAAGAACCCTCCCATGAATAAGTTGGTTTCCTATTTAGAGGATATAATGGAAGATAATTCTGATGATCATAATGCTACTAAGGACTCTTATACCTTCTATCCAGCCACTGATAGAGAGAATAGACCCAGATTCCCCAGAGACCTCAATCCTGATGATCACTATTTTAAGCCGGATAGGGAATTTCCTAACGATATTATGGCTATAGCCAGAAACAGGGCAGTTGACTACTTTAGGATCATAAAATGGGTGTTTCATGAGATTAAGGATCTCAATTTAAAAAACAAGGATCTCACAAGCAAGATGGATGATTTGGAAGTGAAAGGCATATCACAGAATTCAACTGGTGTTTTGTTGACTACAGATTAGAAGATGGCCTTGGTCGAACATCTTCAAAGAAATGTTGAGCTATTGGACAAGATAAAGAAGGATAATGAGAACAAGGTCAAACAATTGGAAGGGGAAATTGGAAAAATTAGGGATACTATGAAAACAGTTATGGAACACAACCACAAAGTTGTTAAAAAAAATGCTACTATCTTGAGTACCATGGTGGAAAAGATGGATAATATTCATTAGGGATCATTGTTTGTGGACCTGGAAGCTGGGAAGGATAATGGTAAGAAGGAGGATTTAGGTCCCTCGAAAAGTCCTAGAGAAAACCTTAAAAGAAAGGTGGGTTCTTTGCCACAGGAGATCCAAAACCTAAAGCAGGTAACCTAGGAGATGTGCAACATTGAAGATGAGGTTGCTGAAACTTTGAAGTCTTTAGGTTAGTTTTGGCTATGTTGGGTGCTAGCTTCAGGCTATCTTTTTGTCTGCTCTTGGTTTGTGGTTGTTGTCCTTTCTATTTTCTTTGTCGCAACCTTATTTTTGTTGGGTACTCTATTGATTTATCTTTCTATGGTTTGTAAACTCTATGGTTTTAGGTCCTTGTAAAACCCATTTTTTCCTTTATCAAAAACTAGTAGTATAAAGAGAAAGCTGATTTGAAGATCATGAGAGAAAATACTTATGAAGTGGGAGACATAGTATTGGTACATCTATGAAAGGAAAGCTTTCCCACCCATACCTACAATAAGATCAAGTGGAAGAAGATTGTACCATGAAAAATTATCAAGAAGTCTTCACAAAATTCTTACGAATTGGAGCTACCTATAGGTTTGGAAATAACACCCTTTTTTTTATTTGCATACTTATTATGAGGGAGAGATATCACAATAGCAAGGATAGGAGAAAATATTGATTGAAAAATGGATAGAGCAACTACCCAAGCGAGAACAAGTGGAAATTGAATGCATTTTGGATTCTAGAGTGGTTATAAGGATGAGGGGCAAGGAGTACAATGAGTATTTAGTGAAATGGAAGGGAAGTCTAGTGGTGGATGCAACATGGATAAGCTTAGAAGAACCATAATCATCCCAATAACATATAATGACTGAGTTGTTGGCTTGCAGTAACAAGATTATTAACCCTCAACAACATTGAGTTTTACACAACATGGGCTAAATAAATTTTCTAGCCCAAAAGTTTGACGCAGGGGTATCACTTTTTTTTAAACCTTTTTATCTTTTCTTCAACTGACTACTATGCTTAACCTATTGGAATTTTAAATTTAATTTTGTTATTTTTGAGGGTAGTAACTATCTACACATAAGCTCATTTAATGAGTAACAACAAAGGGGAAATGAATGAGCACAAACCTGAGTGGGAATTTTAAACCAAGAAGGAACCAACTCGTGCATTAATGGCTGATTTTTTAGCAACACCCTAAAAATTGAGGTGGGATTTTTTGAGAAGAAGCTCCTAGGTTGGGTAATTCTAGAGAAGAAGGAAAATAAATAAAGAAAAAATGAGGACATAAAAGAATGGTAGGGAGAAAAGAGAGAGAGAGTAGCTAGGAATAGAAGAAATAGAGACCAACAGAAGAGCACATCGTAGATAGGAAGAAGAAAGAGGAAGACATAAGACCTAAAAACAAATTGCAATATTTGTAAATGTGTAAAATGATTGTAATTGTTATCATTTTTTGAAATTGTGATTCTTTGAGTTATAAAATAAAGAGTTCATATCTACATACATCAAGACATCAAAAGATGTGAAAGAGAACTAGAATTTTGAAAGGAGACCCCCTAGTACTCTTTGAACTAGGGTGTGTTGTGGAGGAAACTATGAGACCCACTGACATATTCAAGAAGAAATCTATGAGCCTACATCCACCATACAAGGATTTCTCAACCCAGGCCATTGAAATTAAAATTTAATCATTATGCATATAAATTTCTCTAAATATGCAATGTATACATTATCCTTTTGAACTATCTTTGAAACCATTCATCTCATGTACATAGAGCTATTCTTGGCTAGACATGTATTGGTTCCCATTAATTGAGAATTGAGATAGATCACCACATTTCAAGAGGAAAAATTATCTACTTTCCCTTCAGAAGGCGAAGACTAAGGACCACTTTATTTTCACTTGCATAATTTTTTAAAAGATATGTGGGAGATTTTGGTGTCTCTTTAGGGACTCAAGACACTCTCTAAGTACTTTATTTCAATAGCAAGACCATAAGTGCTCAAAGTAATACATCAAAGGATCTCATATGAGTATACATCATTACTTTGGAAAATGTATGAATGTTTGTAGTAACATCAAAATTATGACTATACATCATTACTTTAGAAAGGGAAAATGTATGAATGTTTGTACTAACATCAAAATTTTGAGGTCTCCTTCTTAATTCCAATGAATTTTCTTGCTGGCTTGAAACACACATTTGACAATTCTTGACATAGTAAATTAGTTAAACAATAAGCTTTTAAACAATGGTAACACTAAGCATGAAGTGTGAAATCTAGGAGATATACACTATCCAATGTATGACTTGATCAAAAAAACTTGTGATGCATATTTCTTTCACAATTAACTCAATTTTAAATTTATTATCAGCCTCAATCATTTAACCTTTGTACTTGAGAAAATATTTGAAAATGCTTTAGAGACGTAGACTTTACGTGCATAATTATTATCCTCTTTTTTCAATCTTATTATCCTCTATAGCTATTTGTAAATATAAATAACAAATTTCTCGTAAAATTCCATTCATATCCAACTAATATTAATTACCAAATAATATAAAGAAAATTCACCCTCTTTGCTTGACCTACCTTCTTCGATCTTATGCATGAAAGGCCTTTTTCTAGCTTTGATTCAAGCTGTTGGAGGTCCTGTATGCTTAATGATTTAGGCGTATCTCCCATTAATTGTCTGTGAGAAAACACAATATTTAAAAGTTGGCTTGTGCTAATTTGATAGGATGTTGATCTTGAAAATCATAAATATATGAAGACATTCTAAATTTTATACTGGAAATATGTATGATATTTTGCAATTCAAGCTAGATAGAAATAAAACCTGATAGAATTTATGAGTGTGTCACTTTGATTGTTAAGTCTTAGGGCTTCTCCTCGCAAAAATTTCAAGTTCTGATGACATTACTCGGTTAGGATCAATCTAAGTAAAATACAATGGGTTTCGATACCAAAATTGAACAAAGACTAATCTCACAACATTGTTTATTTTATTGGAGGAGTTACCTGAGTATCAGTCTCCGTAAGTAGATCATCTCGCGGCATCTGATCCGGATGCTCATTAATGTACTTCTCAATTGCTTCTTCCATACTTACACCACAAAGAAAAAAATGTGCAAGGAAATGATTACTAACACAACCTCACAAAAATCTTGAAGGAAAATTTCACATTCTTCTTTGTCTATTTTACACTTAGAATCGTATAGATGTTATAGCATGGTAAAATCAGTTAGCTATTATTACATGTTTGTATATTTTCCAGTGATACGTTTTATTAAAGCATGTCATTAGTTAAAGTGAATGGAATTAAACCATTTTTGTAAGGAACTATGATGGCGACAGTTCTGGTGGGTGGCTCAGCAGAATCCAGGGGACAACACCAATTAACCCTGAACAAACTCTCCTAGCCCAAGCAGCAAGACAAATGTAATAATATTATTTTGCTACAAGTTTAAACGTATTAATATTATTACAACACAAACTGAAATAAGTTGTAGCTTTAGGAAAAACATTTCCTGCAGTATGCACTAGCAAAATTTCAAGATACTAAACTCCCATTAGAGTTGCTGCAAGTATACTCATGCTACAACAATGTATTTCTTGTTGGAAATATAATCTTGAACATCACAAATAGAGAGTACTGCTCAGATGAAATAAAACAAACTACGGAGACTTATAGACAAGAACAAGACATAAAAATAAAGAAATCATATTTTTTTATTTATGTCTAAATATCATTTAAAAAAAATCATGTTCAGATTACAAAATGTTTACAGATAGCTTTATTGGTGTTGTTAATTACTACTCTTTCCAGAGCTACAGGATGCTATCTAGAGCTGTTGTATATGACTACTCTTTCTGGAGTTGCAGGGTGCTGTCTGAAACTGCTATATATGACTGCTCTTTTTGGAAATACAAAATATTATCTTTTCTTCTAGAGTTGCTTATTGCTGCACAACACTCCCTCCTCTTTTTATCATCTCTTCCTTTCACAAAGTCTACTTGAGGCAGGGGCATCATATCTAAGCCCTTTTTATTTATTTTTATTTCTTTCACACCCCATTGAATGTATTCGTTGCAATTTTGATTTTAATTTCTTTTGTCTTTTTAAGGTAGCAAATACCTATCCAAATGTTCATTTATGAACAATAGCAAGACAAAATTGAGAGGAAGAGGTCTGAGTGGAAATTTTGAACCCTGAAGGGAGTGGTTGGACATTAATGACTAATTTTTATATGTTGCAACACATTTACTTGGGATTTTTGGGAAGAAGTTTACAAATTTTGAGGGGGGGAGAAAAGTGAAAGAAAGGATAAGAGAATAGAGAAGACAATAGAGGAAAAACAAGATAAGATTACAAAGGATTGAGAAGAAGACATATGAGCATGTGATAGACCAGGAGGAGAGAAAGGAAACAGAGGAACCTCATATTTGTCCCTGTACTTTGTAAATTAGTACAAATGATTGTAAAAGATGTATTTCTGAGTTGAAATATAGTAGAATGTTACTCTTTCAATAATTTTTTTCTTTTTGGATTGTGTTATTTGTGAATGGTAAATAATTATGAGTTTTCTGTTCAAAGGGGGTTATTTTCTGTGTGTGAAAATTTGGGTGTTTTGTAAATTGGTATTGTGTAGTTAAAACCCTTGCAACATATGTGCAGCAACAAAACCTCTTTTCTCCACCTACTAACTCAAATTTGATTGAGTTTTTATGCACCTATAAAGGATTCAGTGCCATCAACGTGGTATCAGAGCCCAACGTGGTAAATTGTGAATGTGAGTGTATCCTTGTAGCAAGGGATATTGCAATCAGGAGGGTTGTAGTAGCAATTAAAAGGAATGAAAGGATATTTAGGGTAGCAATATGCTACCAAGGAGAAGGATGGAAGAGGTTGCAGTTGCAGAAGCAACATGAAAGATAGATGATGTAGTAGACATTCTAAGAGGAGCTCAAGCAAGAATGGATTCAATAGAAGGTGGAATGAGGAGAGGTAGGGCACATGAAGATATTGATATTGAAGATGAAGAATAAGCAGAAAATATGGTAGGAAAGGAAGGTGAAAATGTAGATGGAGATATGTATGTAAGAGAAATAAGGCTTATAAGAGCTATTTATAACATAGAAAAAGGAACAAGGATGAACTTACCAAGCTTCTCAAGAAGTTTAGAACCAAATGAGTTAATTGGATGGATAATAGAGATTGAGGAATACTTTGAATATGATGAAATGGATGACTTTAAAGAGTGAAGGTTGTTCAAAAAAAATTGAAAGGTCATGGAAGACTTTGGTGGAAAGAGGTATAGGCTAAGGGAAGAAGAAATGGTAGAGATAAGGTCTCTTGATGGGGTCGAATGGTGAGCAAGATAAAGGTTAAATTTCTACCTGGTGATTACCAACTTGAACTTCTTAAGGAACTACAAAATTTAAGGAAAAGAGAGTTAAGTGTGAAGAAATATATAAAGGATTTTTACAAAATTTCCATCAGATCTATCCATAGTAAATTTGACCATGAAAGGTGGTTAGATATGTTAATAGACTAAGGATAAATACTCAAGATGAGATAAGTATGGTAAGGCTATAAACTATGGAACACATATATTAGTATGCTCTAAATGTAGAGGATATATTGGCAAGGAGACAAGGTACAATCAAAGGAAGAGGTGGATTTAGAAAAGGAAAAGGACAACAATAGAAAGACTACAACCATGGTAAGGAGGCCAACCCTTCAAAAGTCAAAAGGAGAGAGATGAAACAAGGCTAAGACCATACCCTATGAGTGGCAAAGGTGGACATGGAAGAGGCTTCCAAGGTACATGTTTCACATGTGGACAGTCAAACCATAGATTTTACAAATACCCACAACAAAGACCAAAAGGATCGAAGAGAACAAATGTTGCAAATGCACACATAGACAAAAGGGATACCGATTTTTTAAGGTTTGTTAGTCAACTAGATGAAAGTGAAAGATGAGAAGAACTTATGATGAAGAGGACATTGTGTATGCCAACAAAAAGAGAAGATGAACCTAGCAAAGAAAAAGTTTGTTTAGGATAATATGTGAGATAGGTGGAAAATGTTGTTGTAGTGATGGGAAAATTATCCCTTTTCCTCACTTAATTTGGGAATTAGTTGCTACTCCTTGCCATGTAATAGTTGTAGGATCATAGCACACTCACTATTGCATGTTTAACATTCATTGTAAATTATTTTCTTGTTGCAAGGAGCAACATATCATTGCCCATCTCAGCTCATCCTTGTCTTGCATTAAGTAGGGGCAAGGGGTTAGGTAGTGTAATGATGAAAATTGTACTCCCTTCGTGAAGATGGTACAATTTCTCACTTAATTTGGGAATGATTAACAATAAAATGTACCTAATGTCACCTTCATCTAGTGTTGTAATATGTTTCCCACATTCACATTGGATTTGGGACCCTTTCAAGCTAAATAGACCTAATTTTTCCTTAATTTAATGTTGTAAAGTGTATTTATTTACACCTTCACATTGATTTTTGGGCCCTCTTGCATTTATGACCTTCATATCATCATTAATAGGCCCCTAAGATCCTATATTATGCATCCTGAGGCTTATTTCAACCAAAATCCTAATATAGACATCAAATATACTTAATTTCTTAACTCCTCGACATTTCCCCCACTTGGAAAAACTTGGTGGGAGTCATACGCCATCTTGGGCATATGACTCCCATCCATATGGGACCTATATGCCAGAAGTGGCGTATGAGTCCCATTTGGCCCCTTTTTAGGGTTTTGAGCGGGAAATCGGGGTTTTAAGTTCAAATTTCATGTTCATGTCGGAATTTGGGATCTAATAAATAGTAAGTTAGATGGAATGCCTATATAAACAAGGTTTCAAATCATTATTTCATCTAAGCATTTAAGATATCAACATAAGCCATCAAGAGTTAAGCATTACAAGCCTTAAGTTTTGTGATGTAGCATTGAAGGTCCATTTGTAAGCATTGTTTCATATCCATATTCAAGATCCAGATCTAAATTCCACATTGCCACTTCATGTTAGATTGTTAATTTACATCTCAAGACAACATTCAAAGTATCATTGTTCATGTTTCTTATTTCATGTTTCATGTTCATACTTCATTCTTTCATCACAAGGTTTAATTACCTAAATAGGGTTTGACCAAGGAAAACCTCCATTTCCTAACAACCAACAAGTTTTTCTCTCTCTACATGTGTGTTTGTAGATCTAGGTGTTGTGGAGCTTGAAGAATCTTTGAAGATTAGGTTGTAAGGTTGAATAAAGTCATCACGTTGTCTCAAGGTTGTCATCTTCATAGAAAGTCACCTACAAGTTACAAATCAAGGTTTCAGACCCAGAAACAAAGTGTGGAAGGAAGAGTAGAGATTGGAGTTTTGATTCAGATCTTAATCCTCGAAAAAAGTAGAGTGGGACTGATACACCACTTGTGGTTTATGATTCCTAGTATAGCATATTTTCCATATTTTAGGAGATTCAAACTCACCACTGTCAGATTCCTATTTCCACCCAAAAACCCTTGTTTGGGACTAAATCAGCCAGAGTGTTGTATGAGTCCTAGTGGGCAGAAATCAATAGGTTTTTATGGTTTTGGATCTTTTTTTGACCTCATCCTAATTCCAAGTGTAGCTCTATTCATTCTTAGTTTGTTATTCTACATTTCAGTTTCAATTCCTAGGTCATTTAGTTAGGTTTTACATAGTACTTTGCATGTCAGCTACATTTATTATCTTTCCAAGCCCTAGCTTGGTGGTGAACCCTTCTTTAGTCATTAGTCATACCGTAGGACACCCTATTGCAAGATATATTTCTCTCATTCTATGATTGGATTGAGATCTCTAGGATTTCCTTGAATGAAACAAGAGTGAAATAGGTCTAGGCCCTAACCCAATTTGTTCTCCATCTCCTAAAAGGTGGGGCACCCTATTTCAGTTGTTATAGGTAGCCTTGTCCTCGTATGACAGTTATAATTGTCTCTTTTTCCTATTTTATCGCCTTCCATGTATATATAAGAGAAAGCTTGGGATGTGGATGACATGCCTTAAGTTGGCTCACAAGTGACGTACTTCTCTTTCTATGTTTAATATTACATTTTTGAGGCAACCACTTTTCATTATGTAGCTTCATTTGGAAACATATGACTTGGTATAGGTATTTCTAAATAAGCTCCCATGTCCTCTTTATTGTTAGCATTTATCATTTTCCATTTTAAAGTAATTGCTCATAGCATGGTGTTTAGCAATTTCTTTAAAGTGGGGGCATACATTGGCATTATTCTTTTGCATTTTATAGCTTATGTTTCATTGTGTGGTCTTCTTACTTCATGCAATGCATCTTTCTCTTTGTGGTGACAATGGGTGTAATTCCCTTCAAGAGCGTGATCTCTCTTAGCATATTATATTCCTCTTAGTGGCTTGATGTGACACACTACATCACCTAAGTTGTGAATCTTCTATTCTTCAATTGGTCCTCTCTTGGAGACATTAGGCACAATGTTCCCTAAGTTGAGACCTTACACGAGCCAAGCAAAACCCCTTTGAATGTAGCATGTACACTACCTTTGCATTTACAATAACTATTATATGGCCACCTTGTATAACACACTTTTCTTTCCTGCAAAGCCATCCTGTTTGTTCATGATTGTTAGCATATAATTTTTTTCTTGCCTCATGGATCCTATTGTTTGTATTGTGTGGCACCTTATCAAAGTTATCAGGAGGTATAGCTTTGGTATGGTTAGTATGTATGGGAGCCAAACTTAGGTGTGACTTTCCCATATCCATCTTCTTTTATGTGTGGGAGAATACCAGCTACGTGCATATGTGTCTTATTGGGGGCTCACCTAGTGGATGACCTGAGGTTCCACTAGCCCGTGTGAGTGTGTGTTTGGTTTGCATAGTGGACATCATGTTCCACTTGTAAATTTTTTTGGAAAAAAAACTTAGAACTGGTCCACATCATTTTGGACAAACTGTTGAGGCTTGATCCGCCTTTTTTTTTTCTTCTTTATGTCTTTGGCAGTATATGCTTGTACCTTGTTGTTGCTTCATACATCATTCACATGCATGTTCTTTTGTGCCTATGTTGGTTTGACGTAGGATTGTGGATCCTAGGGGTTTGACCACCCTCTTGATCCTTGTCATTCTATACCATCCACATTGGCACACATGGACCCCTCTTGAATGTCTAATTTAGTGCAAGTTTGAAGAAAGCTCCCCCTCTCACTAAAGTGGGAGCTAAATGTAGTGACAAAAAAAGTATCCCTTTTCCTCACTTAATTTGGGAATAATTGAAAAAAATGAACTAAAGTGTGAAATAGGTCCCCATAAGTTGTCCATCTCCTAAAAGGTGGACACACCCTATTTCCCTTGTGTTCAGTTGAAAAGTCATAATAGATAGTGGTAGCACTGATAATTTAGTTTCATTTGAAATGATAGATAAGTTGGGATTAAAAAGAATATCTCATCCTATCTCTTGAAATGAAGAAAATTGTCACTCTATCGTTTAGGGAGATAAAACAACTAATTTTCTTCCAGTTTCATTTAAGGAAACCCTAGAGATCTCAATCCAAGGATAAAATGAGGGAAAGATATGTTCAAGAAGGTGTCCTAGGGTGTGGTTAAAGACAATAAGAGGGTTCACCACCAAGCTAGGGGTTGGAAAAACAAGAAATGAATGTAACATGCAAAACCTAACTAGATGATCTAAGAAATGAAACTGAAAATCAGGATAGCAAATTGAGAATGAACAAAAGTGCACCTGGAAGAAAGATGAAGTCAAAACAAGCTCCAAAACCATTGAATTATGTTGTTTGGAGCTCACTAGGACTCATACACTAGTCTGGGTAATTTAGTCCTAGACTAGGGTTTCTTTGCCAAAGCTGGAATTTGTCGGGAACTGATTTTAATCTCCTGAAACCTATATAATGGCAGTACTGGGACTTATATGACACAAGTGGCTATTTAGTCCCATTATTAGGGTTGGCTGAAATTTTGGTATTCTCTGGCGATCTCTTGTAGCTTCCTTCCTATCAAATCTCTAAGTCAGAAACCCTGATTTGCAACCTGTAGGTGACTTCTTGTGATCTTGCAAGTAAGGAGACAACTCAGACAACTTTCTTCAATCTTGTAACTTAGTCTTCAAAGGATGTTCAATCTCTAACCACCTAGATTTACAATCACACATGTAGAGAGAGAAAAACTATTTGATTGTTAGTGGATAGGGGTTTTCCTTGGTCAAACCTCGTTTAGGTAATTAAACCAAGTATGATGAAACGATGAAATATGAACACTAAACATGAACAATGATACCTTGAATAATGTCTTGGAATGTATATCTACAATCTAACATAAAGTGGCCATGAATAATGTAGATCTTGATCTTGAATTAGATGTGGAACAATGCTTAACTTGGATCTTGAATACTACATCACAACACTAGCTCAACAACATGCTTGATGCATTATGCCTTTGACATGATGATAGATATTGAATTTCTGCAACAAATGATGAAGAAATATTCCCTTGAATTCCCTCGAAATTCTCTTGTAAACTCTCTTTACACTCTTGTGAAGTCTTAGAATAATTGAATCTTGACTGCTTAGGTTGATATCATGAATGCTTAGATGAAATAATGATTTGAAACCTTGTTTATATAGGCATTCCATATAACTTACTATTTATTAGATCCCAAATACTGACATACATGAAATTTGAATTCAAAACCCTAATTTCCTGCTCAAAACCCTAAAAATGTGCCAAATGGAACTTATAGGCCCAAGGTGGTATACCCATCCCACCAGGCCTTTTTAGGTGGAGGAAACGTTGGGGAGTTAGAATATTAGTGTATTTATTGATTATGTTGGGATCTTAGTTGAAATAAGCCTCAGGATGCATAATAAAGGGTCTTAGGGGCCTATTAATGATGATATGAAGGTCATAAATGCAAGAGGGCCTAAAACTTAATGTGAAGGTGTAAATAAATACACTTTGTAACAACACTAAATTAAGGAAAAATTAGGTCAATTTAGCTTAAAAGGGCCCTAAACCTGATGTGAATGGGTAAAACACATTACAACACTAGATCAAAGTAAAATTTGGTTTATTTTAATGTTAATCATTCCCAAATTAAGTATGAAAATGTACAATGATACAATTTTCTACACTACATTTAGCCCCCAGTTTAGTGAGAGGAGGAACTTGCTTCAAACTCACACTAAAGTAGACATTAAAGAGGGGTCCAAGTGTACATATGTGGATGGTCTAGGATGAAAAAGATCAAGGAGGTGATCAAGCCCCAAGGATCCAAGATCCTATGTCAAACCAACATAAGCACAAAGGGACACACACAAGGTGCACGATATGAAACACCAAGATGCACAAACAAGAAATGTTAAAGACATAAAGATGAAAGAAAAGGAAAGAAAAGGGTGGATGAAGCTTTGATCATTTTTCCTGCACATTTTGGATTAGATCTAAGTTGTTTGTCCAAAAATGCATGCTCACTCTGAGGCAATGAAACTTCAGGCTATCCATTAGGTGAGTATCCAAAAAGGGTGGCTTATAAGTGGAACATGTTGTCCACTATGCATACCAAATGCATTCTCACAAGGGCTAGTGGAACCTCAAGCCCTCGACTAGGTGAGGCCCCAGTGAGACACATACACACGCGGTTGGTATAAACTCACACAAAGAAGCAATTAGCTATGGGAAAGTCACGCCTAAGTTTGGTTCCCATACGTACAACCATACCAAAGTTATACCTCCTAATAAATTTGATAAGGCATCAAACAACAATGAATTTCAAGCTTCATGAGGCAAGAAAATCTTTGTATGCTTGAAACTCATGAACAAATAGGATAGCTCCACAGGCAAGCAAAGTGTGTTATGCAAGGTGGCCATTTAATAGTTATTGTAAATGCAAAATTTGTGTAAGGTACATTCAAAGGGATTTTGCTTAGTTCATGTAAGGTCTATTCTTAGGGAACATTGTGCCTAATGTCCCCAAGAGAGGACAAGTCAAAGAAGTATCGTGCTCTAAGAGGAAATCAAACCCAATGACACCACAAAGAAAAGGACACATTGCAAGAATAAAGAAAATCACACAATGAACATGAGTGGAGGTGTATGTCCCCACTTTAAAGTTGTTGCTAACACCATTGCTATGAGAAATTTCTTTAAAGTAGAATAAGACATGAGAGCTTATTCGAAAAGCCCTATGCCAAGTCATATGTTTCCAAATGATTTGATACGTCATGAATAAGTATGTCACACACCATCCAACTTAAGGCATGTTACCCACATCCCAAGCTTGCTCTTATATATACATGAAAGGAAGTCAACTAGCCAAAAGGGACAATGACAAGTGAAATACGAGGATAATGCTACTTAACCCCTTTTCCCCACTTAGTGCAGGACAAGGATGAGCCAAGGTGATTGATGAAAAACATGCTAGAGTGAAAATTAGTATCAATTAGAGGAATTAGGCGCTTCAACACAAGGAAGAGCACCACAATCCTTAAGATGTTGAATTTTATGACTCAAATCTTTACATTCATTAGTAGAATGACCATGAGCTCTATGATATGCAGAAAATGAAGTCTTGTAGTATAATTTCTCTCATGTTCTTGGAGGGAGGGATATCAAACGATCTTGGAGGAGTCTCAACAAGATACTCTCTTGATCTAAAGTAGAAGATGTTCCTATATTTTGCGACAAAGATATCTCTTGCTTAGTACAAGGTGTCATACTTACAAAAGACTCTTTAGATGGAAATATTTTTTTCTCTTCTTTAAAGGAAGGCATAAAATCTAACGAACTCCCATCATTAATGTTTTGCATGATGACATTGATATTAAGCAAGGATTTCTATATTTCTTTCATTTCTTTCAAAGGATAATAATCAAGACCACTAGTGTCTATTAGTTCAGGATGCACTAATGTTAAAATTGGCTTAGAGGAATCATTTGTAATAGTGTTGATATTAAGTGAAGGCTTGTTTGTTTCTTTTGAGGGACAACAACCAAGACCATTAGTCGTTCCTTGCATGTTAGGCTCTATAGGTACACTAATACCTTGTTCTCTAGCACCACAACCTTTTCCATTTTTCGTAAAAAAAATTCATTTCTTTTGGAGTTAGTGGTTGCTGGTAGTCTATATCATCAATGTTTTTTTATGTATCTTGCATCTTCCTCTAAAGTGGTTGAAGTGGATTCTTTCAAAGGGTCTTCTGAATTTTGTGTTGACATTACTATTTTTTCTTTTCCCTTTTCAGAATCTTTTGTTATGATCTTGTTTTCTCCCATGAATGTTGTGAAATCCAAGGAACCCCAATCATATTCTAATAGCCTTGTGACTTCCTCAATATGTTTTTCTTTGTATTTCTCTTGTTTCTCTTCTCTCATAGGTTCTATGTTTGAAGTTGGAATTAATTTGTTTAGAGGACTTGTCATTCCTTTTTCAACGTGTAAGCAACTTTCAGGCTCAAGATCTATTTCAACTTGGTATACTTTATTGTTATAGACATACTTCATGATATGATGAAGAGTTGAAGGAATCAAATGCATCTCATTAATCCAAGGTCTTCCTAAAATAAGATTGTATGAAATATTATCAAGCATGAGGGTATGTGCAGGATCATGATGGGCCAAAAAGTGGCAATATGATGGGTATTTGTAGGGTATGTGGCTAACGACTTTTTTTTTACCCAAAATTCGATGAAATGAAAAGGGCTTTTAAAGGAGATTCTCAACTTTCCACCATAAATTATGCTTTACTTTGAATTTAATAAATTATTATTATTCATTTTTTATTTGAATTATGACTAAAGTCCTCGATTGATAGGTTGGAGTGAAAAACATCTATAGCTTTCTCAAATGGTATCACATTTTTAGATTCCAAAACATGCATCACATTCTATGCTTCACATACTATAGGATTAAAAAGAAAAAATTGTATTTCATCGTTTTGGACCAAGTCAGCATGTCTTACAAAGATTTATTTTCAGCCACAAAAAATCACTTACAATGAAGTGCACCATCCCAACATGAGTCCTCTACTTCTATATGTCTAAAATATTATAAAAATATTATCATTTTATTGTGGTTAGGGTGGTCGACAAACACCTACTTCTTATTTTTCCCTAAAAGTACTACCTATCAAATTTCAAATTTTCACCAAATAGATTTTATTTATTTTTAAATAAACCTAGTAGTTTAGAAACTACATTCAATTTTCTATAGATTCTCTTTTTACATATTTTTGAAATAATATAGATAACTTATTCAAATTTTTACGTCAAGTTGCCTAACTCTGATTTTTTTGAATTTTTTGCCACTTAAGGGCCTATTTTTTCCATGATGATCCTACACATACCCATGACATGAATAGGAGTTTGTAATGTAGCCTTTCCAACTGTAATAGGCAAAGTAATCACACCAAGTGGTTGCTTTGCTATATTATCAAATCCTTGAATTGATAAGGAATCGGGTTTAATTCTTTATTTATCCATGCTAAGTCTATCCAAAAGGTTCACACTACACACATTAAGAGCATAGCCATTATCATGAAGGGTTATTTTTATTCCCAACCTATTATAGATGGCTATTATCAAGAAGGAATAATTTTTCTTTCTCATTTCCAAGGGAAGTAGCTCATGTTGATGAGAAGTAATGTCTATGTTGTTTGGTGTTATATCTTGAATTTTGTTGCTACTTAATTTGATGGCACATTAGGGGGGTAGGAACTTATTGTATGAAAATTTGAATCATGTTATGATAATGAGGGGAGGCTTGAATAAAGTCCCATAATGATATCTTAGCAGGGGTATTCTTTAGTTGTTCAACAAGATCATACTCCTTTCCACTATATAAAGGCAAATGAGGAGGACCTGGTAAGATAGGTTGAGGTAATGGGAGGGATGTTGAAGGTTTTTGTACTGGTTGTGGATTATTACAAGTGTTATATGTATGAGAAATGGTATTATAACTCAGTTCCTATGCCATATTATTCTTAGGTGATTTGAGGATGAAGACAATTTTTTTTGAGTTTGTGGTTGGTTTGAGGGTGGGTAAAGGATAAGTTCAAGTTTTTTTTGAGTTTGTGATCATTGTGAGGGTGGTTAAAGAATTATAGGATTATTAGGACATCCCTTAGGGTATTTAGGAGTGTGACAAATATTTTAGGAACCTGAAATGCTAGGCTCTCTTCCTAGGGTTTTCCACCTAGAAAGAGAGAGATTAGGGGTTCTAAAATACTTATGCACATTCAAATTAGGATGTATGCAATGTGATATGATGTAAATGAACTAATATAAATGAAATTGACCGATTGAAATGAACTAAAATGAATGAAAAAGTGCAATTTAATTTATGTTTGAAAATACATTGTTATATGCAAACAATTATGAAAGATGAAGAAATTGAAAGAAATATGCAGAACAGAAGGTATAGGGTCAAATTTGAGTGCACCTGGATGTTGTATGAGATTACTGAAGTATCTGGGATGCTGGTGATTTTTTTTCTATTTTTCACAGTGGGACTCATTCGCCAAGGTTGGCAAATCAGTCCTCCTATAGTTGAAAGAGTGTCGGGAACTGATTTTTGATAGCCAGGAGTTGATTTCAAGCAAAATGTAGATTTTTAGATTTCAGGTGGAACTCATTTGCTAAGGGTCATGAATCAGTCGTCCCCAAGATTTCTAGAAAATCAAGAGACAACACTACTACTCCAGATCTGGCAATGTCTAAATATTAGGTTGTTGGGGTCAATTCTGCAAAAAAAAAAGACATAAAACACTCAAAATGTTTGAAAAGATGATAAATTGACTTGAAGAGCCTAGTTGACTTGAATTCCACTTTTCAACACCTTTAAACCTATTAAATTTGCAAAACAAAGCAAATATTTGAATATGCAAATCTGAAGTGATGTCAATGGCTGCTCCAAAGTGCTTGAAAGTGCTTGAATTGATGATGAAGAATGCTTGAGTGCTTGAATGACTTAGAAGATTGTTTGAATTATGAATGCTTGAATGAGGAGCTATAAAATGAGGTTAAAATCACATATTTATACAAATCTTGTGCCTTACAATCCATTCATACCTCATCATAGGCCGACATGAAGTGAATTTAAGTAAAATCCTGAAAGAAATTTTGAAATGTTTTTAATTTGGGGCCAAGGGGGACTCATTCGCCACACTTGGTGAATGAGTCCCACCTGGGACCCAAAGCCAAGTGTCACGAATAATGTTGTGTTTAATGTTGTTTCTTGGGATAGGACCCAAAAATACAATTAATATAAGCATATGAGGGAATAAAGAGATAAAATAGAGAATGAGAAGAGTGTAAATAGTGAAATTATGCCTAGAAAAGTGTGAAATCTTGTTACAAGACTTTACAAAACTTCAAAATAGTACTTGTTAATCAATGAAAATGTGGTTTTTAGGTGAATTACATTAAATAGAGTCGAGAAGAATGTAGAAATGTCTTACAACACTTCACAACACCTTCACAAGACATCGTTCTTTGAGTTTTAGTATCGAAATAAGCTTGTTCAAGCCAAGATACATCATAAAATTAAAGAAACATAGTTCCAACTCTATGAAACAAGAGCTAAAAGACCATGAAAATGACAAGGGTCCATTTTTCGATGGCACATTTAGCCCCCACTTTAGTGAGTGGAACTTGCTTCCTCACACTAAAGTAGCCATGAACATCGAGAAAAGGGTTTGAATGCACTTACGTTAGCAAGATGGAATACAAGAAACAAGGAGGATCATCAAGCCCCCAGGATGTAGATCCCATGACAAACTGAACATAAAGACAAAGGAACAGACAAGTGTTGAGAGGAATTGCGTGAAGCTTTGATCATCATTCCAATTAGTTGTGAAAAGATATCTAGGCTAATTGTTTGAAAAAGAAAGAATGTGTACTCACTCTGGGGCCATGGAACTAGTTATCCACAGGGTTAGAAAGCCCAAAAGGAAGTAATATGCATACACTAGTTGGTATGCACTCAGAAACATGCAAAAGAGGCTATGGGGAAAAGTCATGCCGCTAGTTGGGCTTCCTACTCAACCATGCCAAACCTATACCCATTCGATAACTTAAATAAGGCACCACAAAGCCAAAGAAAATGCAAATGTTGGTTTAAGTTTCATAAAATAAGAAAAATAGGATGGCACCACAGGAATGCAAGTTGTGTTATGCAAGGTGGCCAAACAAATAAGACAGTTCCACAGGCATGCAAGTTGTTTTATGCAAGGTGGCCGAATAAGAATGTTATGTGTAAAAATGTTGTGTAATATGTTCAAATGGGTCTTGTTTAGTTTATGCAAGGTTAGTCACTTAGGGAACATTGTGTCTAATGTCTCCAAAAGAGGACCAATCATAGAATAGTATATTCACAACTTAGGGGATGTAGTGCGTCGCATCAAACCACCAAGAGGAATGCAATATGCTAAGAAAGATCACACTTATGAAGGAAATCACACCCAATGTCATCCACAAAATGAAAAACGCATCACGTAAATGACAAGGCTTTGCTAAGAATGCAAAATGAAATAATGGTAATGTATTCCCCCCACTTTAAAAGAATTGATGCACATCGTTCTGTGAGAAATTACTTGAAAGTAGAGAAGAGGGAGAAAGCAAAAAAAAAAAAAGAAACGAGAGCCAACTTGGAAAGCTCTATGCCAAGTCATATGTTTCGAGGGTGGGCTACGTCATTTCAAGGAAAAGAAAAGAAAGGAAGGGAGTTGTCCCCCAGAAGAGAAAGTACACCAAACACATAAGGGATCTATGGATTTGGGGTCAGTATGTTCGTTGCTGCAATGTATTTTTATGAAAGAGCTCGGAACTGTCATCATTACCCAAAACACATAGAACTAGAAGAATGACACAAAGAGAGCAAAAGAAAAGGAAAAAAGTCCATTTTGAGTCAACATGGAAGAGACGTTGTGGTCTCAATGCTTTACATCGTCCCCAAAAGGAAAACACAAAACAAAAGAGAAAAGTAAAAAGTAATAAGTGAAAAAGCCTTTGGGTCAACATGAAGGAGACATTTCGGTCTCAATGCCTTGCATCATCCCCAAAAGGAAAAACACAAGAAAAGAGAAAGGAAAAAGGAAAATAAAAAGAAAGGGGGTTTTGGGTCAACATGGAATAGACATAGGGCATCTCAACGCTTTGCATCCCCAAACTGAAAACATAAAACAAAAGCGAAAAGTAAAAGGCATGACAAATAGAAGAATAAAGATACATATAGAAGAAGTGTACAAAGAGAAGGAAACATCAAACACACAATACATGGGAAAACGATGCACATAAAGAAAAGAAGAAAAAGGGGGAAAAGACAAGCTAGGGAAAGGAAAATCACTCATCTAACAAGTCATCCACCTCCCAATTATTTTAAGTGAAATGCGAAGGAAATTGACCATCCAAAGGAGGAATCACAAGTGTTGAACTAGGGGTTGTAACAGGTTCTTCACTTGGTGGAGAGGATGTATCATTTAAGTTTATTGTAGATGAAAATAAAGAGTTTAAATCATTGTTTATTTATTGGTCTATTTTAGCAATCGTCCCATCATCATCATCATCATCATCAAGATTAATAACAACAAGAGGATGAAGGGTGATTTCTAAGGATGGATGTATCAAAAGCATTGGTTGTTGAATATGCTTGTTTTGCTGTGATGGTGGTATAGGAGTGTTGTGTGGCTGCTCAGGAGAGGGAAGGTGATCATCTATTACTTCTGTCAAGGGTATAGGTTGATTTTCTTTATTGTCTGTTAGGCAAGATTGATGAGCAAGGAGACGACGATGATGCTTTCATTCCATAGCACCATGGTTCCATTTAACTTGATTTTGCAATTGTTGAGGTGTATGAGCAGATTGAGTGGGTATAGGTTTGTCTACTTCCAAAGGTGGAAGAATAGAGGAAACCGAAGAAGAGGGATCAACCACTTTCTCTTTTGCTTTATATACTTGTTTGGTTCAAGGAGGTTGAGTAGGATTTGTGTCAGGTTCCCTTTGTTGTTTGAACAATGGTGGGGAAGATTCTAGAGGGATTTGTTGTGAAGTTGTGTTGGTTTATTGAATTTCATGCTTAGGTGTAATCATGGTTTCATCTAGGACAAGAGGAGTGGAAGTGGAAAAAGATGTATTATGAAGAGATAATTCAACGATATTTTTAGCTTTAAACTTTTGATAAGCAATGTAAAAGAAGTCCTTTTGAGGGATGATAGGTTTGATGGGTGTAAGCCAAAAGGATTCTACTGAGAAGTTACCTTTGGAAGATAAAGGATTAAAGCCACTATGGTGTATGGTGACTACCTCATTTCCATGTGGAAAATTTAAGCATTTGTGAATGACTAATGGGACTGCTTTCATTGAGCAAAGCCAAGGAAGGCCTAATTTGGTCGGATTGTGGAATAATAGAAAATATTACCTCCAAATTCTTAGTTCCTATGTGTAAAGGTAGTACGATCAATCTAATCATAGGGCATGCAAAACCATGATGTGTTTTGATCCATGCAATCAGTGGATTATAGATGTCTTGATATAGATCATGTAATACTATAAATTCTTCTATTATCACATTCTCACCACAAGGAGGATCTATTAATATCCCATTAGTAGGTTTATC